>OY856409.1:1491661471-1491966471 GCA_963693085.1 Alisma plantago-aquatica
AATGACCTCTTTCTCCCACATGCTCATCCAACTCACCAGAGATAGAAATTTGAGGTTTGAACAAGTTATATTTGTATAAGATGATACTCATAGGGCTTTTTAGATTGTAGGAAGTAAATAAAAAACGAAGTAGTTTAATTTCAATCTCTTCGGAAAACTTTAGAAAACCTCTGAAGTCGATAAGGCGAGTATTCATAAGCGTAACCACGTAACTTATGTCAGGGATAACTTAGTTTCCAAGTAAACAAGAACAGATGCAACAAATCAAGCAATCAACCTATAATTCACGTAGAACACCCGAGTATTACTATTGTGTTCATAAAATATCCATTAAGATGTACTTGGACTCTAAATTAGAATTTTGGGGCCAAATTAGAGTTTCATTAGGGTTACGTTTCCCAGACCCTAATTATCACATTTTAGCCTTTTCAACTTAAGAAACCTTAATTTTGACAACATGAGAACCCTTTAACCTAGATTAGATCCTCAATATTGGCCTTATTAGAATTTTTTAAGGCATATAGTAACTCCTTTCTTATCTAAAATTTCCAAGAACTTTTGTTTTGGCATATTCTATTTTTGGTGGAAAATTATGTCTATTAGTTGCCTTCAACATATCTTTGTAGAAATTTCCAAGCAATTCCCTGTTTGATTACCAATTATCCATTACTTTTGGGAATTTCCTAATATTGAGTTTCCAATCATTCTTTATTTAACTATCAATAATGGATTATTTAAAATAGTAAAAACACAAAATCCCTTATCATATGGAGACTTTGCATTCTCACACTAAAATTTTCAAAGAAGACATAAGAAATCCAACCTTTCTAATGTATCTTAAAGAATACATTATTTGCGTCCAATTATATGTATAAAATCATGAAAATTTAGATTGTTACATCATTTCCCTCTTATAAGAATTTTATCTTTAAAATTTCACTATTCATCCAAAACGATGGGGATGATACTTCTTCATATTTGTCTTTAGCTCCCATGTGGCTTCACCCACACCATGGTGCATTCAAAGAACCTTTACCATCTCAATCTTTTTATTTCGGAGCTCGTACTCCTTGGAATCCAAGATCCTCACAGGACGCCTTGGGTATGAAAACCTTCCTTGGAGCTCTATGTTGGATCCTAGATGGGTGATTAGATGCTCTAGAGGGGGGGTGAATAGAGCTGAATGCACTTAAATAAAATCCATTAGTCCTTCAAAATATATCACAAGATAAGGTTGCTAAATAGGAAATTTTAGTGCAACTAAAACATACATATCAAGGGAGAGAGAGAGATTGAACACACACCAATTGACAAGCTATTTAGAGTGGTTCCACACTTCAAACTAGAAGTGAGTCAGTCCACTACCTAGAGAGGTCAACCTCTAGGATTTCTTAACCATTGCACTCTTATATTCATTCATAAGACTTACAATACATGACCAACCAAAGGACTTTCCTATCCAATACAAAGAGTCTTCAACCTTACCAAGGACTTACCCACTTTGTAAGAGTCTTTTGCCTTCTTCCAAGGACTTACCTACTCTTGCACAAGTCTTCAGCCTTCAAGGCATTATCCACTCTTCTTGGATCTTCAACCTTGGACTTCACCTTCACTCGGAGAAGCTTCCACCAAGGACTTACCCACTTGAGCAAGCAGTCTTCTTCCTTCACCAAGGTCTTACCCACTCTTGAAATCCAAGTCTTCATCCTTGATCTTCACTAAGGGACTCCTTCCCTTGTTCTTCTTCACCTCTCTTAGCCAAGAGAGAGAATCTTCATCTTCATGGTTGAAATGAGAGATAGGGAGGTGGTGGAAGTGAGAGACTCACAAGATATACATGTAGGACGAGCTCTCTTACAAATCTCTTACAAACTCTAATGGATGTCGCAAGTGATTAAGCTTAGAGAGAGAGAGGAGGCTATAGGATTACTCAACTATAGAATAGAGACCTTCATAGTGATTGGCTAGCCATGGGATGAAGGCCAAGGGGTTCTATTTATAGCTGGGGATGCCTTTTAGCCTTTGGGAACATTTAAGAATGAAAACTAGTCATTTTGTAGCTTACAAAGGATATATTTTCACTTGTTGCAACTCCACAATGGCTAGAAATACTTTTTTGCACTTTTCCATACAGTGCAATTGGTCGAGTTTCTATAAAGTTAACTCGACTGATCCCACTAAGAGACAAGATCAATTTAGGCCATCGGTCGAGTTTGTCCTAGGGAAACTCAACCGATTCACTTAAATCAGTTTTGGTCTGCGGAGGGATCAGTCGAATTCTATGAAATAAAAACTCGATCGATAAAAAGTCATTTTCAAGATCCAATCAGGATTGGTCAAGTTTGTAACTCGACCGATGAACAACCTGATGTGAATTTTAGAAAATGGCTTTTGAGTGCTTAAACATTCAATCTAAGTGTTTCTGATTTTTTTCTAAGCTTAATTACAAGCCATACAATCATTACAAGTGATTTATAACATGATTCGAATGGATTTACATCATATTCCAAAAATGTGCACTTGTATTGACTTTGACTTGTCTTTTCTCCAATTTGACATGTGCAAGTTAGGGCATTTGGAGTGTGTCTATACCTAATCTGAAATCACTCAAGTAGAGGCATTAGACATAAATAAGTGGAATGGTTTAGTCATCATAAAAACAAGGGTTTAGTCAATTTAGACCTTGAGTCAACATTCTCCCCCTTTTTGAAGATGACAAACCATTCCATAAATGTATTGAAAGCTTTTAAGTAAAGTCATATCTTTGTAGAAACCTAGGGGTTTCAATAGAATTGAGTTCATATGCTTACCCTCAATTGATGCTAGTGGAGTTCTCATACTCCCCCTCAATTGATGTTATTTCTCCTGCATGGTTAGCTTTCATAACATTTATAGAATACTATGTCTTCTACTCATATATGTTTTGTACATGTTATCCCCTTTACATGAACATGCTTCTCTTCTTCATGTAAGATATACCTTCTCCCTCTTTTATCAAAAGAAGACATACCTTTCTCCCCTTTTGTCATTTCAAAAAGTGGGGGTATGAAAAAATAAGAAACACCACTTGTTAAAAGAAAGGAGATAACAATAAGTTATATAAGGAGAGTAGAAGAGCACAACTAGGGGCTTGTCTAAGCATAGAAAGAAAAGCAAGTTAAAGCATGCACTTGAACAACCCATAATGCAAGATAAAGTGCTGCAGAAAAATAATAAATCATAATTTTGATCCTCAAGATGACCGAATTTGCCCAAAAATGAGTCTTTCTTATAAGGCCGATCCTGCATAAAAAAATACTAGTCTTGTACCAAAATCTAAAACTGGAGCAAAATCTACATAATATCCAAAAATGCTCCAAATTATACAATCAATGTAGCTCTATGTACCCTGCAACACAATGTTATGCAAGCAAATCAAGATAGTAGATATGCAATTCAAGGAACAAGCTTGAGCATGTATGAGATAAGATACAAGCATAGCATATAGAATACCATTTGATGAACAAGGCTAGAACTACATGTATATGAACTATTAGTAGATGATATCACAAGTTAAGACTACTAGTAGGATCTAGATCATAGCAAGAGATAACAAAAGATATACAAGATAAAGCAAGCTATGAATAGATGTAGAGATATATCCAAACAAAGAGATATGCAATTTTAGAGGCAAGCAAGGATATACCTCACTAACAAATACGCATCATTACCAAAAGATGATTACCACTAAGAACCTCAAGGTTGTATCCAAATAAGATATACAACTATATAGATTTAGCAAGTTTGAGCATAACATAAGCAATTTAAGACACAACCAAGAGATCAAAAGAGATCATCATCAAAACCTGCAAAACAACTTAAAGTAATTGCAAGATATAGATATACCAATTTAGAGCAATTAGAAAGATGGAGTTGTAAGCAAGATATGAAATTTAGTACATGGCAATATGCATATATAAAGGTACCAAATGGGAGTGCCAAAGAATAAGGCTATTGGTTGAGAAAATCTAGTTAAGAGGGAAATTCTCACTCCATAAGCCAAATGTATATTCTGCGCACAGTGTTGTCGGTCGAGTTTTACGTATTGACAACTCGACCAATGACCATTGTTGGAAACACCCATTGGTGCCTATCAGCCGAGTTTCAAGCAGGACAAACTCGACCGACAAAGCTGCTGTCAAAAAGCACATATATTTCATAAAAACATATCTAGAGACATGCTAAAGATATAAGCCATATCCAAATATGTGTAAGCAAGTTAGTAATGCATTATGAAAGCATTAGAAATAGTTTTTGACAAAGAGTGTGAAGAGAATCACAAAATACCACTTTTGACTCAAAAACCACATGCATAATGCACACTAGCTTGACATAAACAAGTTAGGATTGGTTATAAGCAAGAAAACCTTTATCTTTGTTCTTACCATTCCTTTTTCTACTTGTTGTGACCCTCTACACAACTCACCTTAATTCTTTCATGTGGATTGAGAAGTCAATTTACAAATCCATAGCTCATGTCAATCCATTAGAAAGATACCTACAAGAAGAAAGATGAAATGGTCCCCAATCATGTTTTTGGGTCTGGAGGGGTTAGCTTAGCAACCCAAGTCCTAGTGCTCTTGGGTGCTTTTCTGAATGGGCAACAAGTCGAGTATGACCAACATCATTGTAATAGTTGCATTTTCCCATAGTCTTAGAACTAGAGGATTCTCCATGGAATATTGGAGGTCCTTTACCTTTGTTGTTCCTTTGAATACCATCATATCCTAAACCATGTCTACTAATTTATTTAGTAGTATGGTGTAGGATATCATTAAAATTATTTTTACCAACTAAGAATCTTTGCAAAGAATATCTCAAACTATCATTATCATACATAAGGGAAGCAATAGTAGAAGACAAAAGATTTATATTTTCTCTAGCATGTAAATGATCATTTTCTAAGCAAAGAGCTTTAGTTAAATAAGAATCTCTATCAATATGAAGAGCAACAACATTTTTCTCTCTACTAGTAGAACTAGAACAAGATTCAAGCACATTGATTTTAGCAAGAAAGGAAGCACTTTCTTTTTCAAGCAAAGCAATCTTAGAAAGACAAACACTATTTTCAGATTCTAATCCTTGCAAAACAAAATTTTTGTCCTTATTTTTAGATTTAAGAACATCAATATCATACATGAGAGAATCAACAATTAAGGTATCCTCTTCATTAGAACTATGCACAAGAGGTTGAGCTTCTAGAAATCTAATCTAATCAAGAAAACTAGTATTTTCAAAGTCTACTTGGCCTAGACAAGCATTTTTATCATCAAGCAATCAAGTATTAGCATGTTCAAGATCATCTAATTCTACATGCATATTATCAATAATTCTAGAAAGCTTTTTCCTTATTCTTTTAGAAGACTTAAGAGAGGCACGAGTAACATTAATGATAGCAATTAAAGGTTCTTTATCTAAAGAGTTTAGATTTATCTCATTTGAGTCTTTTCTTATATAAGACATAAGAGAAAAATGGCATTCTCCTTCATCACTAGAGCTTGAGCTTGATCCTCCACTTGAATCTTCACTTGAGCTTGAGTGCCATTTCTCCTTCTTCATGTACTTTTATTCTCTTTCCTTGTGACGATGGGCCTTCTTGCCTTGTAGACAATCTATCTTGAAGTGACTCTTCTTTCCACACTTGAGGCACCGGATGGAGGAGGAATTCTTGTCTTTGTAGAATCTACCCATAGAGTACATGTCATCTTCTTTAATATGAGAGGATGTAGAGGCTTGTCCCATAATAGCTTCAATTTGAGCCTTCATTTCAGCCTTCTTCATTCTCTTTAGCTCTTTCTCCTCTTGTCTTTCAACTTCTTCTCTGTTGTCAAGTGTGACTTCATGGGCTTGTGATTTCCAATGAGTTTTTCAATGGTGATATCATCAAGAGACCTTACTTCTTCAATGGAAGTCACCTTGGATTCCCATCTATTAGGGAGAGTCCTAAGGATCTTTGAGTTGATCTCTCCTCTACTCATAGGATGTCCTAGAACAACAAGACCATTCACAATGGTGTTGAGCCTTGAGTACATGTTGGCTATCTTCTCCTCCTTTCCCATCCTGAAGTTCTCAAGCAGCCCATTGAGCATGTAGACTTTGCTTTCCTTCACTTGTTGAGTCCCCTCATCAGTGATGCATAGCTTTCTCCATACCTCATAGGCTATCTCACAAGAAGAAATTCGGTTGAACTCGGTGGAGGTCATGGTGGCATAGAGGATGTTGATTTCTCTTGCATTCAAGGTGGCTTTCTTCATTGTAGCTTCATCCCATTCTTCTATCTTTATCACTGGTACCTTGTATGGATGGTCCACCATTTTCCATGGCTCAAGACTTGATCCTTGGATGTAGAATTATAGCCTTCTTTTTCAATAGAGGAAGTTACTCCCATCAAAGATTAGAAGGTTGATGAAGTGTCTCCCACCTTGGTAGTCACTCATATTCTCCTACTTGTTGAAGTATGCTTGGAGAAATCTGCTCTGATACTAATTGTTGGATCCTAGATGGGTGATTGGATGCTCTAGAGGGGGGGTGAATAGAGTTGAATGTAATTAAACAAAATTTATTAGACCTTCAAGATATATCACAAGATAAAGTTTCTAAATAGGAAATTTGATTGCAACTAAAACATGCATAGAAAGGGAGAGAGAGATTGAACATACATCAATTGACAAGCTATTTAGAGTGGTTCCAAACTTCAAACTATAAGTGACTCAGTCCACTACTTAGAGAGGTTAACCTCTATGATTTCTTAACCATTGCACTCTTATATTCACTCATAAGACTTATAATACATGAACAACCACAAGACTTAGATATCCTAAACAAAGAGTCTTCAACCTTACTAAGGACTTACCCACTTTGCAAGAGTCTTCCACCTTCTTCCAAGGACTTACCTACTCTGACACAAGTCTTCAGCCTTCAAGGGATTACCCACTCTTCTTGGATCTTCAGCCTTTGGCTTCACCTTCACTCGGAGAAGCTTCCACCAAGGACTTACCCGCTTGAGCAAGGACTCTTCTACCTTCACCATGGTCTTACCCACTCTTGCTCCAAGTCTTCAACCTTGATCTTCACCAGGGGACTCCTTCCCTTATTCTTCTTCACCTCTATTAGCCAAGAGAGAGAATCTTCATCTTCATGGTTGAAATGAGAGATAGGGAGGTGGTGGAAGTGAGAGCCTCACTAGATATACATGTAGGACGAGCTCTCTTACAAATCTCCTACTCTCTCTAATGGATGTAACAAGTGATTAAGCTTAGAGAGAGAGAAGAGGTTGTAGGATCACTCAACTATAGAATAGGGACCTTCATAGTGCTTGGCTAACCATGGGATGAAGCCTAAGGGGTCCTATGTATAGCTGGGGATGCCTCTTAGTCTTTGGGAACACTTAAGAATGAAAACTAGCCGTTTTGTGGCTAGATACACTTTTCTGTATAGTGCAATCGGTCGAGTTTCTATAAAGGTAACTCGACCGATTCTGCTAAGAGACATGACCAATTTAGGCCATCGGTCGAGTTTGTCCTAGGGTAACTCGATCGATTCACTTAAATCAGTTTTGGTTTATAGAGGGATCGATCGATTCTGTGAAATGAAAACTCGACCGATCAAAAGTTATTTTCAAGATCCAATTAGGATCGATCGTGGTTGCAACTTGACCAATGAACTGCCTGATGTGAATTTTAGAAAATGGCTTTTGAGTGCTTAAATATTCAATCTAAGTGCTCCTAATTTTTTCTAAGCTTAATTACAAGTCATACACTCATTACAAGTGATTTACAACATGATTCGAATGGATTTACATAATATTCCAAAAACGTGCACTTGTATTGACTTTGACTTGTTTTTTCTCCAATTTGATATGTGCAAGTTAGGGCATTTGGAGTGTGTCTATACTTAATCTAAAATCACTCAAGTAGAGGCATTAGATACAAATAAGTGGAATGGTTTAGTCATCATCAAAACAAGGGTTTAGTCAATTTAGACCTTGAGTCAACACTCTATAGGTTCAATATTCAACACATGGGCATGATCCTTCACATAACGCCTTAGATTGGACACATGGAACGCGTCATGCATCATGCTATATTATGGCAATAAAGATAGATGATAAGTGGCCTCCCCAATCGGTTCTAGAACCTCAAACGGACCCACATATTGGGGACTAAAGTTTCCTCTATTTTTATCTATAGCTCAGAGGGGTTGGATTTTTAGAAAAAGATGATCTCCTACAATAAAGTACAAATATGTTGTCTTTCATCAGTACACGACTTTTGTCGATCCTGGACATTCTTTAGCCTATGCTTGATCAGAGTGACTTTACCAACATATAATTGTATTTTTTATGACCTAATTAAGGTCCTCTCACTGACATCATCCCAGTGAAGTGGTGATCCACACAGACTCCCATAAATATCTTCATATGGAGGCACCCTGATAATGGCTTGGTAACTATTGTTGTAGGTAAACTTAGCCATGGGTAGGTATTGCTCTCACGATCCACCCCTGTCTAGCATACATGTTTTCAGTAGATCTTCTATTGGGTTCATATTTATATTTTCTTTGGGTTTAAGCGAGTCAGTTCGCAAAAAAGGTGGGTAGGGTTTCTTGGGTCAGGTCTGCATTTTATAACTCTAGGTGCAACAACCAACAAGGCAAAAGCAATACATGGGTGAAGGCATCCACCGAGTATGTCAAGTTCAATGTTTATGTAAAATGGTGCAGAGATCTCCCCACATGCTTTGGCTTCACGACTCATGATGACAAGGGCATCTTGTTGTTCACTAGATAGAACTATTTCCCCTCAACTGTGGATGCTATTGCGGCAGAACCTAAAGAAATATGGTGGGTGTGGGCGGTACAATATGGGGCATGCTCTATCTCCTCAATCCATGTAAAAAATTAGTGCTTGACGCACGTTGGGCTCTCAAGCACGTTTGACATGCATCCTGGAGTGATATCTCTAAGTGGGGCCTAGCCTTAGGGTGGGTTGGATGCTTCAACAAGGATGTGATGGTTGGCGCAATAAAAGTGTGGTAGGGGAGGAAGTAAAGAAAAAAAGAGAAAAATGAGGAGAGAGAGATTTGTATCACACATAACTTTCAATCCGTGGTGTATCTTTTGACAAAATAAAAAGCATTAAACTCGTTATAAAAATATAATCCAACAAGGCTAAAGTTGATATATTTTGATAGAAATAATATAGTTCATAAAATTAATATGCACGCTATGATGATGCCTATGTTATGATAATGATGATGGTAACGATGATGATGATGATAATTAAGAAGAGGCTCATTACACTAAGATGTAGGCACTCTATCAAGGTGAAATGGAGTGATTTCTAGTCCAAATTAGGCACAATCAAGTCTGAATTGGGTGCATTCAAGTCCAAAATGGATGCAATTAAGTTCAAATAATAGGTGCATTGATACAATACTAACTTAGCACAATCACATCCGAACTAGACGCATTAAAGTTGAAACTAGGAGCAATCAAGTCTGAATACTAGGTGCATTGACACAACACTAACTGGGAGCAATCATGTCCAAATTAGGCCACATTCAAGTTGAAATTGGGAGCATTCAAGTCTAAATTGGGCGCAATAAAGTCTAAATCGGGCTTTCAAGACCAGACATGGAACAATCAAGTCCAAATTGGGTGTAATCAAGTCCAAACTGGACGCAATTAAGTCCAAATTGGATGCATTCAAGTCCAAACTAATCACATGGGTGCAATCAAGAAGAAGAAGAAGATGATGATAATGACGATGACGATGATGATGATAATGATAATGATGATGATGATGATGATGATGATGATGATGATGTGGATTATGATGTAAATTAAGATGATGATGATGATGATGATGATGATGATGATGATGATGGTGCATTGATAAGTAGACACATTAGAATACTAACTAGGGGCATGTTTGGTAGGGTGTAGCCAGATGACAAACTACATGTTTGATGTACATTTTTATATTACCAACTCATATAACTGTACCCTACTACAAACTATCCCTAGGCTCAATCATGTATGAACTGGGCACATTCAAGTCCAAACTAGGTGTATTGGATTGATTGTGGGCGCAATACATGTCAAATTAGATGCAATACATGTACTTCCTTCGTCCTTCATTATCTTTCCTCCTCTATCATTTTATTCTATTTTTTACCTCCCTCCTCTTTCCTTTTATACCCCATTTATTCCCTCTATTTTTATTATTTTCAAATTATGTTAATAGTAATTTTTTGGAAAAGTATTTTTGTAAAGATTCTAATGGTTTTTATTTCGTGAAAAAGCTCATTACGGACCAAAAGTTATAAACAAAATAAAAAATAAATGTAAAAAAATAAAAAGAGCTGTCTAAGAAGGAGAGAGAGTGAGTGTGGGAGGGAAAGCGGGTGGGCCACACTACTGATAGGGGGTGATTTTGCATGCTCTTGAAACACATGTATGCCCCACCTGCACGTCAAGTAAGTATAATTCAATTTGTTTACGTAAGGCTCCTTAGCCTGTGTGGGTCACTGAATAGGCTGGAAAGGATATTCCGTGCTTGATGAAATGCTCTCCCACTTAAAAAAAAAGAAATAGATTAAAACAACAAAACTAGTCTTGCTGGATGAACATCTTTCACGATTCTATAAAAATTAAGTATAGACACATTCCAAGATGTTACATGAATAAAATGCTCACAAATTGTGATCTTTAAGTTCTAAACAAACTTTCTGTGAAATGACCCAAACAAGTCGATACTAGAGCATCATGGAAACACACATATGGTATACAAAAATTACAAAAGTATCACAATATAGCTATTGTGGCTAATATGAAGGCAGAAATGACTAACTTAGAGCTGCCAACTTTGATGGTTACACTGATTTGTGTTGGACCGAGAGGTGGTTGTTCTAGAGCTTCTATTTTTAGGTTTCCTCTAGTGCTATTAAGACTGAAGATTAACTCACTATTAAATGTAAGTGAGAATGAAGAAGAAGATAACAACAGAAATTTCATTCCGAACAATTAATAGTTGGAGCCTACAAATCTTTCTTACATCAAAGTTAAATTGCTCTTTAGACGTAGTGAGGATGGCATGCAGACAAAGCCATTGAAAGACAAGTCCCTGCATGTAGGGGGAGAATATTTGAGTCTGTTATTCTTCCATACAACTTCAATATTTTTGCTGAATTAGGACTATATGCATCACTGGAAACATATGTGATCAACAAGTGAAAGGAAAATCTATTCAATCTCTAGCACTTACTGGGTTTGGAGTTTGGGAAAAGTTGTGAACAAGTCCAGAACTCTCCCTGTGAAGTTGTTGTTGCTTATATCTCTGTAGCTCATTCAGTTTGGGAATGGAGTTACTTAATGTAAGTGCAATTACTCAAATTGTTCATTATTTGCTATATTATTACAAGTAGCTATTAGCATTGAGCCAAGCTACCCCTGTAGTTTTTAAATTGATGAATCAACTTACATAACCTCACGGGCATCAAGGGAACTGAAGTCTAGGATGTTGTCAGAGAAATGAAATCCACTAAGAAGCCTGCAATGTAAAACATTGAGTACTCAAAGTGAAATTGCAAATAGGGGAGATGGCAAATGCACATAAATTTTCAGAGATTAAAATATATGACACTGAGATCATGATATTACTGCAGTTTTATGAAAGAAAAAGAAATAATAAAGAGAAAGCAATCATAATTCTAAGGACCCTGACCTTTGTTTTGGGCTTACCCTATTTTCTTTGCCTAAACCTTGTATTTAGAGGCTTGCCTAATCACCTGAGGTGTGATTAGGGTTGTTGTGCTTTGATGTGGGTCTTTTTGGTGCAACTTGCAATTTACCCAATTTCTAGGGTTTCTATGCAAGTTTGCCACCTTGAGAGATCTCTTTGTATCTCTTTGCATCCTCTAGGGTTGAGAGGATGAGTTGGGCGCCTTGCTTGAGTTGTTTTGGGCCTCATTGAGCTTGTTTAAGCTTGGGCTTGTTGTTGGGCTGGAAGCCCTTCCTCCTTGCTCGAGTGTGTTGGGCAAGGGTGTGTTTGGTGCCTTGTGTCGGCCATGGTGTATCATCCAAAGGGTGCTGGTGGGTGTGTCGGTTTTCCATGTTGGGTGACACACACCCCTCCACCTAGCATTGTTTGTGTCACCCCTTATGGACACTTGGTGCTTGTTGCTAGCAAGGTGGCAAAGTCTTGGACAAGTGGTGTTTGGGGCGCTAGCATGTGGCGCAGCCCCTTAGTGGACTCCCCCTTGCTCTCCCCCTTACCATCTTGTATATATACCCCTCTCTTTGCTTGCTAGTGGTCCCTTTAGCTTCCCTTGTTTCTCTCTTTCCCTTGGTGGTCGATATTCCTTGAAGAAGAGTGGTGGCCGATACATCTTACAGCCGTGGTTCTCTTCTTCCCTAGTGGTGGCCGAAGGTGGTGCCTTGGAGCTTCGGAGCTTTGGATCTTGGAGGAGTGTGCTTGAGGCAGGTTACATAACTCCTAACCCTAACTATACTATCTTCTTTACATGTTGCTTTGCTATGTTATCTTGATCGGCCTTTCATACCTTTCTAGTAATGCTTCTTGTTTTAGTTGGTTATGTTTCTGCCCTACATGTGCCCTAGATCCTGTTGGACGTTATGTGGTGAGTTGGTTTCCCTTTGTGTCGGCCTACCCTTTGGATTAGGGGATCTTGAGCAAAACCCCTCTCTCACTTTACTTGAGAGGTGAGCTTAGGGTTCCTTAGTTCAAAGGTGTGTATAGTGTGTTTTTGGGCAAAACCCCTCTCTCTCCTTGGTCGTGAGAGGTGAGCCTATGCTCTAGTTGCTTGGGAAAAACCCCTCTTTCTCCTTGGTTGTTGAAAGGTGAACCTATGGCCTAGATGTTTGGGCGATATGTTGAGTTGGTTGGCTGATAGGGTGTTGTTCTACCCTTGTTGCCCGATATGCTTGAGGTTGTGCAAAACACCTCTCACTTGGTTGTTGAGAGGCGAGCCAACACTCTTGGTATCCTTGGGCGATATGGTGTAGATGGTTGTGATGAGGTTGAGACATTCTAACCCTAGTAAATCGATATGTATGGTTGTGTCTTGGAGCTTGTTGACCGATATGGTTTGTAGGTGTGCTTCCAGATATCCCTCTCTTCCCTTGAGTTAGGGTTTGGGTGATACAATAGGTGGATGCCTTGGTCGTTATGGTGCTTTAAGGTTGAGTTAGCTTGGGCGTTGCGAGGCTTGTATCCCTTGGATGATAGGTGATCTTGTTGGGCGACGGAGTGGTGCGTCGAGCGATAGGGCATTGCATGATGTGTTAACCTCTTGAGCACTGCCCGTCACAGCACATTGTTGCCCGTCTTAGAGGCGTTACACATTATGACATGTTGCCCGTCACAGGGCATTGCATGATGCAGGTTGCACAACATAGCGTTGCACGATAGGACGCCTGCTGGCCTTTGGCTGGGCGATATGGTCTGGACGTTTCCCGTCATGGCATCGCACGATATGGTGCTCACCCAATATGATGGTTCGTTGTTCTGTTGGACGACAGGGTGTGTCACTTGGGCGATACAGGTTGCACGGTATGATGTTGCTTGTTATAAACTTACTAGGTGCTTTCCTGATATGAGTGTTGGCCGATAGTGTTGGCCGACATGGCAAGCTGTGGCTAGTTGCTGGTTAACCGATACCATAAGGTCAGGTTTTGGCATGTCTTTTGGTGAGGGCTAGTCCTTTACCCGATGTTCTTTGGTGAAGGTCGTGGTATGTTTTGGTGAGGGTTATCCCTTACCTGATATGCTATTGTGAGGATTATGCTTGAAACCCTAATATCGTTTGGAATGCTTATATTTGGAGTTATATGCATGCTCATCTAATATAACACAACTATATCTCGATGATGAAGTGTTTATCTACTCTTGAGCATACTAACCATGCATGTTTCATAAATTGAGATGTGTACTCAGGTATGAGCTATAATGATGTCCTTGGTGACATTATCCTGATATTGAGATAATGAGGAATCACTATGGGTTATGTGGATATAAGATGAGTGTTGCATGTGTATTGGTAACATGTGCTTGATGATGGGATGAAATCCTTATGATGTTGGATCCTTGAGATGGATCATGATGATGTTGATGGCATTGAGAATAGCAGTAACAGTGTGACACAGAATGCAGGAATCTATGTTGTTTACTCTTGCTTATGGTTTGCATAATACAACTTGGTTGACCCCAACAATCCACTTAAAATGCACTAAGTAATTACAGATGAACCTTTCATGTAGTTTGACATGGCCATAGATCCATCATAGTCAGGAGCTGGTGATGGTGAAACAGGTTCTCCTGCGGGTTAACCTGGAGTGCGTATTGTTGAATGTGTGGGGTTTCTCCTAGCTGAAAATAGGAGGATTAGAGTGCAACTACGGTTGTAGAATCAAGATGTGTATAAGAGCATGGTGAACAGGCCCATGGCTCAGTGTGATAGAGTATGAATGTGTTCATGGCTCAGGAGCACGGTGAATAGGCCCGTGGCTCGAGATACTAGCGCCGTGACCTGTACCAAGGAGGGCTAGAGAAAGGGTAGCCTACAGAGCTAACCATGTGACTGAGGTCACTTAAGCAAGAGACTGCAGTCCTGCTTTGGATATCGTGTACTGACCACGAGGAGGTGAGGTCGTGGAGTCTGACTCTTCCATTGACCTTGTATGGCACCGACTTTGGGTTTCGCAACTGAAGGTTGGATTTGAGCGGTACGACTCACTTCCTCAGGGCATAATAAATGGTAATCCAGCCGTATAGTATATCTACTTAGGGCAAACACATAACATTGGTTGAGGCCTTGAATAATGAATATTATCTTATATATATACATGCTCTAAGTATTTTTTGCAGATTGCTATGTGCCTCTCAGATATCATGGTAAGCTGTTATATATGTATAATCTCGTTCTTCATATTTCATATATGATCTGGTTATATGTGTTACATGTTTTATCTGCTCTAGCTTCTCTGAGGTTTTATACTTCGTCGGGGAGTTATGTTTCTCACTGGGACTGTGTGTCTCACCCCTCTGGTTTCAACCTTTTTAGGTGATCGAGCTAGACATGGTGGTGATCGTAGTGTTGTGGCTGAGCAGCAAGAAGATCAGTAGAAGGCAAGGTTGTATATGTTGCTGTAGTTGTTTTGTAGTAGATTCCTAGAGTCATCCCTATACTCTTAGGTCCTTGGAGGTGTTTTGATGAGGTTTCACGATGTATGATCTTAGTATGGCTTTTTGTAACATGTTGTTGGCCTGGTATGTATATAAATAGGTGACACATCCTATATGTATATGGAACAGACAGATCCAATGTGTTGATAGACATATATCATGCTTATGTATATATAACATGTTTCCTAGCAGGATGTGGATTTAGTTGTAATAGTTCCATTCTTATGATTCTTTGCGCAATCGGTTTTAACTAACCTGTTTTTTTGATAATATGTAGTTTATGGTGGTTCCGCACGTTTTCACGTGGCATTTCGTTGTCTATGTGATAGCGGGATGTCACAATAATATAGTATATTTTGTTGATCTGAGGGGGAGACTTGTCAGGGTACTTGCAACCCACCCACTCCCAATTGTAGCCCTCTGGTTGGCTAGGGTTGTCGGTCCAGTTCTATAGAGCCAAAAGTAGCTTTAAAGCTTCAACAATGCCTCCACTACAACATTCACATGTTTGGTGAGTACATGTCATTACTTAGTTTATCAATCATGTACAATTTTGTCATAGAGTAGCATACCATCACTCATACAGGCGATAAATTTTCTCTGTCCGGGCTCTGGCGATAGCGGGGTTTCCCTAGGGCTCACGAGCTTTTCTCTATCTGGGGGGAGGGCGGCGGCCGGTGTGCCCTGCCTATCTCCCCCTGGGCTTCTTCTCCCTTCTGATGTCGTCCAGTGAAGCTTCGCGTGGTATGGGCCTCCGATCCGGGTGGGGCGGCTACTGGGCAGCGTCTCGCTTTTGCCAGGTGCCTCATCTTCTCCTGTCGCCGTCTGCTTGCAGCGATGGCTTTAGGGATGAGACCTACAGCCTCGTCTTCGACGCTGTGTGGTGTCAAGGCTCCCTCTGGTGGCCGTTCCTACCCAGTTCTCATTCTCCTTTGCCACCCGCGGCAGATCTGGCCGGACTGTAAGTTCTCGCCTCGTTCCCTTCCTGATTCCTTATCGGCTTGTCTTTTTTCTTTTTGGTTCTCGTTGGTCTCCTTTGGTGTGTGGTTTCTCAGCAGTTCAGCTGTCGTGTTTCTCGCCAGGTTTCTTTGGCGGTTCTCTCTCCTCCTTTCAGGGAGGTGGACAGGGTGTGGGGTTCCCCCGGATCTCTGGCCAGTGACGGGGCTTCTCCTCATCACCTCATTTTGCGTCCAGATTGTTGGAGCGTGCTCAAACGTCGGGCTATGACTTTGGGGAGGCCTTTGGCTGATACTAATGGAGATGCTGCTCTAGTTTATGTACAGGCAACTGGGTTTCTACCGGTCAGACTGGTGATCAAGATTGAGGAGGGATTCTATCGACGAGCTGCTTATTATGCGCTTACCAACCAGGAATCCAAGCTGAAGCGATTAATCTATTTCCAATCTCATCACTGTAACATGGTTATTCCCTTGTTCCTGATCTGGAGTAACAGCAGATCTATATGTAGATGTCGTATGACCTTCATGATATAATCCAATCTGTAGTTTCAAAAAAAAAAGCATACCATCACTCTTGTCTGTGGCATTAAGTACATCACTTATCAAGAATACCTCCATTCCTCTAATGACTAGTGGAAATGTTGATCCAGTGGCAGGCACCATCTTTATTGATGTCTGGTTGGAAGCATTGCTAACGGAGCGATGGTACTCTTCTATGAAGCCGTATATTGGGTGGACGGGATCACTGGCATTGCTAATCAGCTCATCATCCTTGAGGATATTGAAAATCCTCTTGCCTTTTCCAGCAACGGGTTCAGTAAAGTACATGGTGAAGTAGATGTTTCTGGGGTCAGCTGTGAGTCGGAGTGACCTGATTGTTAGGTTGGCGACGGTGTTGTTGTCTACCGTCAGTTCTACCGTGGCCGCATCAGAGAACGACTTCGGTGGGGAGTTTTTTGTTCCACTAATATCCACAGATGCCCCTTTTTGCCTTTCGATAAACAACATGTTGCTTTCCTCGTTTACTTGAATCGCATACTCTACCCATTTCCGAATTCTGATTGTAGGCATCGTCGGGGTACTCTGTGGTTTTGTTGGCACCGAAGGCGTAGGTACGCCTGACAGCGTTGCTGGAGAAATAAAGATCTCCTACATGTCGGGTTGGAGCCGTTGAACCTCTATGGATGACACAAGTGGGTATTGCTCGTCATCAGTCTGGATGAGACAGATGTTCCTACCTTGCTTCTTCATCGTGACGTACACAACCGCCCTCTGCCAACCGTGGTTCTCACCCACCTCCTTACTCTCCCCCACTCATTCTCTCTCCTTAAATAGCCACTTTTTATTTCTTTAGGTTTATTTTTTGTTTTGTTTATAACTTTAAACTGTAATTTTTAAAAAAAAAATAAAACTATTAGAATCCTTACATAAACTATTTGTTAATAAGTTTAATATTAGAAAATAATAAAAATAGATGGAGTTTGATGTATTGCGTCCACTATCAATCCAATGCGCTTAGTTTGATTTTGAATGCGTCCGGTTAGGCCTTGAGCCTAATTCAAACTAGAATGTGCCCAATTTAGACCTGAATGTGTCAAGTTCAGACATGATTGCACCTAGTTAGTGTTGTAATGCACATATTTGTGAGTGCACCACCACCACCATCATCGTCATCATCATCATCATCATCATCGTATTCTTCTTATTCATCATCATCATCATCATCATCATCATCATCATTACCATCACCATCTTTATTGCATCCATTTGATCAGTTTGGATTTGAATGCACCCAATTCAGAATTGATTGGATGCAGTTTGGATTTGATTGCGCCCAATTTGTACTTCATTGCAGTCTATTTAGGCTTGAATGCCCTATTTAGACTTGATTGTGCCTATTTTGGTTTTGAATGCGCCCAGTTTCGTCTTGAATGCCCCCACTTTGGACATGACTGTGCCCTGTTTGATTTGAATGTCCAATTCAGACTTGATTGCGTCCAGCTTGGACTTGAATGCGCCCTGTTTGGATATGATTGTTCCCAGTTAGTGTTGTGTCGATGCACCTAGTATTCAGGTTTGATTACACTCAGTTTGAACTTCAATGCACCTAGTTTCAACTTGAATGCACTCAATTCGGACATTATTGCGTCCAATTTGTATCGTATCAATACCCCTATTTTTTTTGTAATGCACCATGTTTTGCATGTTACACTCAATTTTTAACGCATAAATAATTTTTATGTACCATATTATTTTTCAAAATATATCCATATTAATCTTGTTGAATTGTACATTTTGTAACGAATCTAATGAGTTTTATTTCGTTAAAAAATACACTACCAATTGAAAATTATACGCGATATAAAATTTTCCCTTTTTCCTCCTCATTCTCTCTTCACAGATCTACCTCAT
Source organism: Alisma plantago-aquatica (assembly GCA_963693085.1). NCBI lineage: Eukaryota > Viridiplantae > Streptophyta > Magnoliopsida > Alismatales > Alismataceae > Alisma > Alisma plantago-aquatica. Next base: position 1,491,680,087 of record OY856409.1, read on the forward strand.
GCCACCTCACCCACCCAAAACCACCTGCCCCCACCCAAAACAACCTTATCTAGTACCCCACGCATGTAAAATCAGCCCCACAAGACGCTTGAAACGCGCGTGACCCATGGACGCGTAAGGCACGTATTTTCGCTTCGAAATTGACATCAAACGTGGGGGGCGTGTTCAACCTATCGTAGTTGCCGTAGAAGTGCTGCGCCCGATCCTATACCTTCGTCCCCTGTTCCACAGTTCGACTAGGATCCTATAGCAGTGTTTCTTCCATCACTGCCGAGGGAACACTCTCAGTGTTGATAGATCTGTGGAAAGACCATCACTGGTGTTTTGCGGGATCTTTCGACTCTCGGCAATATGGATCGTCTCCCTCGAATTGGAGGTCGTTGGCTGTAGTGATGTTTGACTTCCCACCGCAGTCAATGTTCCACAAATTTTGTGTTGTTTTCAGAATACAAGATACCACAACAAGTAATGATGTTGATTGAATAGAGGAAACAAACGGTTGTTATCTACAGATTCTTACAGGTATCATAACCTCAATTACAATCTTCCGTTTCTGGTAAGTATAGAGAAAGAGGGACAGAGAGAGTACTATTAAGAGCCATCGTCATGAATATACCTCTGCCAAATGTAGGAACTGCCACAACGAGGAAGAAGGCTAGAGTTGTTAGCCATGCCATCACTTGTATATTAGTCCTGGGGTAATGGGAAGAAGATATTACATATTCAGAGAGAATGAGCAGATGAACTTGATGAGTTGTTTGATGTATACAAGCTGAGAAATTTGTGAATGCCTCATTGTATTATTGTTATTAAAGAACCAGTCACTGTACATCCCACTGTTGACGAGCCTACGAAACTGCCTCACCACACATTTTGTTTTTTTCTTCTCAATTTAATAAATTAAAGTTCTGAGGCTGTCAGTGGTTGACGCCCAAGAATATGGTCTTCTTTATTGATGTCAAGGACCAAATCCCTCCCATCCAATCAAACAAATTCTAAAACCAGACATGTGGTAGCATGTCAATAAGTCAAGTAACTCGAAATGTCATTGCAATATTAATCCTTTGCCATTGTATTAATGAGGAGATTGTGGCAACACATCCCATTATCACACAGATAACGAGGTGTTACGCGAAAACGTGCAGAAATCACCATAACCACAGATTATGAAAACGCGGGTTAATTAAAACCGATTGCGGAAAACTGACAAACTGTGAAACTATTACTTTCCAATCCTCATCCTGCACAGAAATATGTCATATAAGTACACATATGAGGTCTGATACGTGTCCACAACATAGGAACAGTTGTTCATCCATCACATGAGTTCACCACCTGTTCATATACATCGAGGCCCGCATCCGGCCAACAGCAGGATATACAAACATCATCGATCGTTCATCATGAAAACATCTTCAAAACACTGCCAAGGACCTGAGAATACAGGGATGACTCTAGACTCTACTACAAAACATCTAAAACAGCAGCATGTCCATCGCTTGCCTTCTACTGCTCTTCAAGCTGCTCAGCCGCAACACCACGACCACAACCACGTCTACTTCGACCACCTGAAAACCAGCGGAGTGAGATAATTGAACAATTTGTCCCAGCGGGAAACATAACTCCCCACCGCAACTACAGAACCTCAGCAAGATTAAGCTATAACAACAGATAACTAGAAACAGATATAACAAGAGCAGTCTATATAAAACAGATTATTCTTACCGACAAGCTCACCCGCTATACAAAAGCATATAACCAGATATATCTCAAGGAATATGATTAGCAAGATAATATGTATCCCTATGTAACCTGATTATCAGAACAAGATGTAATGTCACATAACCTGCTTATCAAGATAAGACATATTATCACATAACCTGCAAGATATAACAAAGATATTACACAAACAAGGCATCAACCAATGTTACGTGTTTATCTTAAGCAGTAAATACTAAACGGCTGTGTTACGTATTATTATGCCCTGAGGATTTGAACCGTACCGTTCAAATCCAACCTTCGGTTACGAAACCCAAGCCGGTGCCATACAAGGTCAATGGAAGAGCCGGACTCCACGACCTCCCAACTCGTGGTCAGTACACGAACACAACACAAGCATGACCTTAGTTACATGTTGTAGTGGTCTAAGACATAGGGTCAGCTCCATAGACTACCGTCACTCTAGCCCGCCTTGGTACAGGTCTCGGCGCTAGTAAAACTGAGCCACAGGCCTGTTCACCGTGCTCCGAGCCATGAACGCATTCAAGCTCCTCACATCACATATCCTGAGCCATGGGCCTGTTCACCATGCTCTTTACATGTATCTGAGTCTGCAACCGGAGTAACACTCTTACCTCCTCATTTTCAGGCTAGGAGCAACCTACACATATTCAACAATATGCGCTTCCAGGTTAACCCGTAGGAGAACCTGTTTCACCATCACCAAGTCCTGACGATGATGGATCTATGGCCAAGGCAAACTACATGATATATCTCACTGTGATTAATTAGTATCTTTTAGATGGATTGCAGGATTCAACCAAGTTATAGAACATGCAAGATATAACAGAAAGAAAAGAACATTATATTATTATGAAAACCACATCATCCTGATCCATCACAAAGATCCAGCATCACATGTTACCAATTGGCCTCTTGCCAACCATCCAGATCCATCTCAAGGATCATCACATACCATAGGATCTCAATCCCTCATCATGTCACTGCCTTTCCAAGGCTTACATTATCATTATGGGACAAACACATAATACATATAGCCTCATAGAATGACTATCAAAGTAATGTTACTCATCACATATGTCACATAGCCCTTTCATGGCTACACATCACCTGCATGGTTAGGATACACAATAACCATAGTTTCAACATAAGAAATATGCTCACTATCATGAACTATCATTCAGGATAATCTACTTATCATTGTTACACTATTTGATGATCAAGTGTATTAAGCACATCATTATCAGACCATATACATGCTTACCCTTATCTCAAGGTTATACAAACAACCAAGGTATTCACTTTATATAGGGAGCATGTTGAGTATACAGAGTGAACACTATTGTTACCATTATTGGAATGGTCACCATCCATTATCATCAACCATTACCTTTTTCATTAAGAAACCATTAATGCTACTACCATTGATCATTGCCGTTAACAAATGAGCATAAGACTTCCATCATGCATGTCACTACTACTCTTGTTACCATCATTACTATTATCAGCATCATCATCTACTATTATCTTCATTGCTATGTCATTTTAAGCAACTATTAATGTAACTGTCTCTTAGCATCATTATTACCAACATTAGCATATTGTTGCTTCTACTACTAGCAAGGCAAACATCATTGCTATCCTTTACATTGCTATTACCATTAACACTATTATCATGATTATCATGTCATTGACATTGTCATAGTTATTATTACTAATCAAGGCAGCACTGTCGTCATGTTTGCATAAGAACCTATATCCTTCACACTTGTGACCGTCACCAAAGGTTCACACCACCCTCACTACAACTCTCAACCCTCACCAAGGCTAGCTTACACGGCTAGGGCATGGGAAGGCAACAACGATGCACTGCACCCAGCACCCAGCCCGACACAGCGTCACAAAGGAAGAGTGGCGCGCATCAGGGGTATCGCGCGACACATCCCATCGGGAAACGCCCATCACTGCCACTCCTGACGCCCGATATCCTAGGCTAACAACCAGCTCCTAACGTCCAGGAAAGAGAAGGAAAGAAAGAAGGGAGGAGAGAGGGAAACACTCCTGCAAACATGCCACATCTTTCCAGGCTTAACAGCTGACACTCACCCCAAACCAAAGGCATGACGCCTGTCACAACCCACTCTTATTGCGCGTCACAACTAGAGGGATAACGCCTGTCTGGGATATCGACCGTTACACCATCTATGCATGTCATGCAACTCCGTCAACTCATCAAAGGAAGCCCTGTCGTCCACCAAGAAACCAAGGCCTGTCGTCCAAGAGAAGAAACAAGAACATAGTTCATCATCAGAGGAATCTATCGTCCATCATGGTCACTACCATATCGGCCAACAAGACATGCTCACCCTATCACCCAACACATGGGCAGGGTATCGGCCAACCCTAAGAATACTCCATGTTGTCCAACTCAAGGTACTCTATCATTCAACAAAGAGAGCACCCTATCGTCCAACTCAAAGGCAAAGGTGCCATGTCGTCCAACTCAAAGAGGATATCGTCCAACACACCCAACAACAAAGGGATATCGCCCAACCCTAGGTCACCATCAACCTCCAACTCAAGGGAACCCAAACCCTAGATCACTAGAAACCCTAAACCCTAAGGGTATATCGGCCATCAAAGGAAACTCAAGCAAGATACAAAACTAAGCTACTAAGCTAACTACTATCATATAACAAGGTTATTGCTAGAGGTAAAGGAATTAGGGTTAGAAATTATGCAACCCGCCTTAAGCTCCAAGCTCCAAGGCACTCCAAGGTCCAATGCTATCATCCACCAGGCTTCTCCAGGAAGGTGTATCGGCCACCACATCAACTCCAAGGGAGTGTATCATCCAACACAAACAAGGTGGAGAAGGATATCGTGCACTCAAGGTGGAGGAGAGACCAAACGATCAAAGGAGACTAAGGCAAGGAGAAGAGCTATATATAGAAGGAAGGGGAGGAGAAACCAAGGTACAACCATGCTATGTGTCATCCATTCAAGGGACACTTGTCCTAGGGTTCAAGCCAACACATTAGCAAGGCATGGGACACTTGTCCAAGCCATGCACTAAGTGTCCACCAAACAAGGACAAGCAACATGGGCGATACAACAAGCAGCTCCTGCTGGGCGACACAACCAAGCTACTGGGCGACACACCTCTGTGTTAGACGACACAAGACAAGCCTTGGTCGACACAAGGCTCAAGCAAGCCCAAACAACACATCTCAATGCCCAAACAAGCTCAACTCGGGCCTAAAGAACTCAAACAACAAGCCCAAGCCTTCCTCTCAACCCTAGAGGAAGCAAAGAAGGGAAAACATCCCACAAGATGACAAACTTGCACACAAAACCCTAGACTTGGGTTATTTGCAAGTAGCCCCTCGAACTCTCAACAAAGCACAACAAAAACCCTAATCACCACTCAAGGGTTATTAGCAAGCATCAAACCACAAAGGTTAAGCAAAACAAACAGGGTAAACCCTAAACGCAGGTCAGGGTCCATACAAGCTAACCCCCTTTAAGGGATTTCGTCCCCGAAATTTGAAGAGAAAAGCGAGGGATACTTCCTCCTCATCTCTTCCTCAAGCTCCCATGTGGCTTCCTCAACGCCACAACACTGCCAAAGAACCTTCACAAGAGCCAGGTCCTTACTCTTCAACTTTTTGATCCTTCTGTCAAGGATCGCCATAGGACCTTCCTTATAAGTCACATCTGCATCAAGCTCAACCTCAACTGGCTGTATCACTGTACCTGAATCCGGATAACTTTTCTTCAGCATACTGACATGAAACACTGGATGCAACCTGTGCAACTTTGGAGGTAACTCTAACTCGTAAGCTACCTTGCCAACACGTGCTCTGACTGAGTAAGGCCCCATATACCTGGGAGCTAACTTACCCTTCTGACCAAACCTTAGCACACCCTTCCACGACGAGACTTTAAGATACACTTTGTCTCCCACCTGGAACTCTAAAGGTTGTCAACGATTGTCTGCATAAGACTTCTACCTGTCCTGTGCCACTTTCAACTGTTGCTGTATCACCTTGATCTTTTCTATTGTCTGCTGTACCAACTCAGGACCCAAAAGCTGATACTCACCAGACTCGTACCAACATAAAAGAGATCTGCACTTCCTTCCATACAAAGCTTCATAAGGATCCATGTCAATGCTCCGCTGATAACTGTTATTGTAAGGAAACTCTATCAAACTCAGATGTACATCCCAGTTGCCTAGAAACTGCAAGACACAAGCTCGAAGAAGATCCTCCAAAATCTGTATAGTCCTTTCAAACTGTCCATCTGTCTGCGGGTGAAAAGTTGTACTGAACTTTAACTGCGTTCCCAACGCTCTGTGCAACTGTTCCCAAAAATGACTCGTAAACTGAGGACCTCTGTCAGAAACTATCGTTGCTGGCACACCATGCAAACGTACTATCTCATCCACATATACTCGAGCTAGTTTCTCAGCTGTATACGTCGTCTTTACTGGTAGAAAATGGGCAGACTTAGTCAATCTGTCCACTACCACCCAAATGGAATCATGATTCCTAGTTGTTCGGGGTAGACCAACTACAAAATCCATGGTTATATGATCCCATTTCCACTGCGGTATCGGCAAAGGTTGCAACGTACCTGCCGGCTTCTGATGTTCAGCCTTTACTTGCTGACAAACCGCACATCTAGCCACGAACTCAGCTACATCTCTCTTCAAACCGGACCACCAATACAAGTCCTTTAGACTATGATACATCTTGGTGAAAGCTGGATGCATCGCATACATCGACGTATGTGCTTCCTCAAGCACCAACTTCCTCAGATCATCCGCATCTAGAACCACCATCCTATCATGATAGCAAACTAGTCCATCCTCAGACTCATGAAACCCATCACGCTTGTCGCTACCAAACTCTGATCTGATCAACTGTACCGCATTATATGTCTGTTGTGCATCCTTGATCTGTTGTCTCAACGTAGGCTTAAATTGCATCTGTGCGAAAAGACCAGACAACAAAGAAACTTCCATCTACATATTCATCTGTCGCAGAGAAACAAACATATCTCGCCTATGGCATACCAGAGAACTCAACTGTGCCTTCTTTGGAGAAAGAGGAGAAGAAGTCTTTCTGCTAAGCGCATCAGCTACCACATTCGCCTTACCAGGATGAAACTCGATAGTGCATTCGTAATCATTGATCAACTCCATCCATCGTTACTGTCGCATGTTCAACTCTTGCTGCGTAAAGATGTACTTCAGAATCTTATGATCCGTAAAAATCTGACATACTTCCCCATACAGATAGTGTCTCCAAATCTTTAACGCATGAACCACTGCTGCCAACTCCAAGTCATGAGTCGAATAGTTCTCCTCATGCTTCTTAAGCTGTCGCAAGGCAAAAGAAACCACATGATCTTCCTGCATCAGCACACAACCTAAACCTTTCTTGGAAGCATCACAGAAAACAACATAGCCTTTCCCATGCTCTGGCAATATCAACACTGGAGCACTGGTCAACTTCTCTTTCAAACTCTGGAAAGCTTGTTGACATCGATCATACCAAACAAAAGGTACATCCTTCCCGGTCAACCTCGTCATCGGCAACGCGATCGTACTGAAGTCCTTGATAAACCTCCGGTAGTATCCAGCCAAACCAAGGAAACTACGAACTTCTGTCGGTGTCTTCGGTTGTTCCCAATCCGCAACGGATTCCACCTTCTTTGGATCCACTTGGACGCCTTCAGCAGATATCACATGACCCAAGAAAGTCACTTCATCCAACCAGAGCTCACACTTACTGAACTTGGCATACAACTGATGTTGACGAAGAAGAGTCAACGCTTGATGAAGATGTTGCTCATGCTCTAGCCTGTCCCGACTATAGATCAAAATGCCATCTATAAAGACTACAACAAACTGATCTAAGAATGGATGGAACACCCTGTTCATCAGGTCCATGAAAGAAGCAGGTGCATTGGTTAACCCAAACGGCATAACCACGAACTCAAAATGACCATACCTCGTCCTGAAAACTGACTTTGGTATGTCATCTGCCTTTATCCTCAACTGATGATATCCATACCATAGATCAATCTTTGAAAACACTATAGCACCACGCAACTGATCAAACAGATCATCTATCCTCGGCAACGGGTACTTATTCTTGATCGTGACCTTGTTCAACTATCGGTAATCTATACACAACCGCATCGAGCCATCCTTCTTCTTAACGAACAACACAGGAGCACCCCACAGTGACGTACTTGGCCAGATAAAACCTTTCTCCAACAACTCTTGCAACTGCTTCTTCATCTCTGCCATCTCTGCTGGATCCATCCTATACGCTGACTGTGCAACTGGATGCGTTCCAGGAACCATATTGATCTCGAAATCAATCTCTCGGGGTGGAGGAACACCATGAAACTTCTCAGGAAACACGTATGCAAACTCTCTAACCACGAACACCTCCTCAAGACTAGGACCTTTCGACTTGGTAACCACAACGGTATCCACCACGTGAGCTAAGAACGCCTCACATCCTTGTCGTAACAACTTATCTGCCACCATAGCTGATACCAAACACGTCAGAAGAATCTTCCTATCTCCCTGGAAGATCCACTTCTCTCCAGCAACATCAAACACTGCTTGCTTGGAACCGCAGTTCAAGACAACCTTATACCTCTCCAAGGTATCCATCCCAAGGATAACATTGAAACCATGCATATCAAGTGGTATAAGATCCACTTGGATACGATGTCCCGAAAAAGACAAAACAAAAGATGGACACTCTTCTTGAAGCAAAGAAGAACCATCAAGAGGGGTTTCTAACAACAAGCTATCCTTCTTACAACTAACAGGTAAATGATAGGTCTCAAGCATACTATAGGCGATAAAAGAGTGTGTAGCACCCGGGTCAACCAGAACAAATATAGAGCAAGAAGAAGACATATCAGAATGAAATAACTCCATCTGATCTGTCACCACTCGCGGGTTGACTATCGCCTCCGGCTGACTCATAGCATAGAATCGAGCCGTTGCTTGCTGTCCACGACCTCTGCTTCCTTGAGCAGACGATCCAGTTTGAGACACTTGACCGCATCCTCGACCTCTGCTACCACTGGGATGTGGTCTTTCTGACCTCTGAAAACTATGCCTCGGCTGCTGCGTCACTTCAACGTCTCTATTCGGGCAATGCGAGTTGAGATGCCCGGTCTGTCCACAGAGATAGCATGCCCTATCTTCAAACTGTGGCCTAGCTGGCCCTGTCACGGCCACAGAAGCTGAACTGTGCACCTTAGACGGTGAAGAGACATAACCTCTCCCCTTACTCGGAGACCACTGAGATGGTACACCAGAACTTCTCATCACTGACGGTGCTAAAAACCTGGGCTTCTTAAAGCCACCAAACCTCCGTCCTTGAAACTGAGCAAGTCTTTTAAGAGACATAGACTCTCTTTTCTCCCGTACTGTCCTCTCGATCCGTCGAACAGATTCAACGAACGTAGCAAACCGCTCTCGGTTCTCCAACGCAGACACCGGGGTCTTCAACTCAGCACTCAAACCCTTCTCAAATCGTCTGATCCGTTCCTCGTCTGTTGCCGCCATGTGAGGACGGAACCTCAACAGATCCATAAACTTGGCTTCATACTCGGTAATGTTCATCATTCCTTGTCTCAGGTTCTCGAACTGACTAACCTTCTCATCCAGATACATCTTGGGAAAGCATCTGGTGACGAACTCACGTCGAAACACTTCCCAACAGATCACATCTCCAGGCCGCTTCTCTTCCTCGATGGTCCACCAGTAGCCAGCACTACCTTTCAGAAGGTAGACAACATGCTTTACCTTGTCTGCTTCGGGGATGTCAAGGATCCGAAAAGCCTTCTCGAGACTTGGCAGCCACAGATCTGCATCCGCTCGATCAGCCGTCCCAGCATAATCTGAAGCTCCAACTCGGTGAAGCCGCTCGAAGGTCTTCCCAATACCCGATGCTTCTCCATGGGGAACCTGTGCTCGCGGAGGAGGCACTGGTAATCGCTCAACCATGAGATTCATCGTAGCCATTAACTGCCCCATAAGCTGTTGGTAAGCAGGATGTTCAAGTATGGCTGGGTTAAATTGGGGAACCTCATGCACCCGATCTTCATGTGCCTGTCCATCTGCTCCATCAACCGATTCAGCATCACTGTACTCAACAGAGTGTTCTTCATGGTTTCCAGACATCTTGACTTTTCTTCCGCTGAGGGCAGAAGATATTGTAAGAAAACCTAGACACACACAAGAACAACTCAACCTAGTCCTAAATCCCTATAGACTCAGCGAACCTAAGGCTTTGATACCAAAACTTGTGGCAACACATCCCATTATCACACAGATAATGAGGTGTTACGCGAAAATGTGCGGAAATAACCATAACCACAGATTATGAAAATGCGGGTTAATTAAAACCAATTGCGGAAAACTGACAAACTGCGAAACTATTACTTTCCAGTCCTCATCCTGCACAGAAATATGACATATAAGTACACATACGAGGTTTGATACGTGTCCACAACATAGGAATAGTTGTTCATCCATCACATGAGTTCACCACCTATTCATATACATCGAGGCCCGCATCCGGCCAACAACAGGATATACAAACATCATCGATCGTTCATCATGAAAACATCGTCAAAACACTGCCAAGGACCTGAGAATACAGGAATGACTCTAGACTCTACTAAAAAACATCTAAAACAGCAGCATGTCCATCACTTGCCTTCTACTGCTCTTCAAGCTGCTCAGCCGCAACACCACGACCACGGCCACGTCTACTTTGACCACCTAAAAACCGGCGGAGTGAGACAATTGAACAATTTGTCCCAGCGGGAAACATAACTACCCACCGCAACTACAAAACCTCATCAAGATTAAGCTATAACAGCAGATAACTAGAAACAGATATAACAAGAGCAGTCTATATAAAACAGATTATTCTTACCGACAAGCTCACCTGCTATACAAAAGCATATAACTAGATATATCTCAGGTAATATGATTAGCAAGATAATATGTATCCCTATGTAACCTGATTATCAGAACAAGATGTAATGTCACATAACCTGCTTATCAAGATAAGACATATTGTCACATAACCTGCAAGATATAAGAACGATATTACATAAACAAGGCCTCAACCAATGTTACGTGTTTATCTTAAGCAGTAAATACTAAGCGGCTGTGTTACGTATTATTATGCCCTGAGGATTTGAATTGTACCGTTCAAATCCAACCTTCAGTTACGAAACCCAAGCCGGTGCCATACAAGGTCAATGGAAGAGCCGGACTCCACGACCTCCCACCTCGTGGTCAGTACACGAGCACAACACAAGCATGACCTTAGTTACATGTGGTAGTGGTCTAAGCCATAGGGTCAGCTCCATAGACTACCCTCACTCTAGCCCGCCTTGGTACATGTCTCGGCGCTAGTAAAACTGAGCCACGGGCCTGTTCACCGTGCTCTGAGCCATGAACGCATTCATGCTCCTCACATCACATATTGAGCCATGGGCCTGTTCACCATGCTCTTTACACGTATCTGAGTCTGCAACCGGAGTTACACTCTTACCTCCTCATTTTCAGGCTAGGAGCAACCTACATATATTCAACAATATGCACTTCCAGGTTAACCCAGAGGAGAACCTATTTCACCATCACCAAGTCCTGACGATGATGGATCTATGGCCATGGAAAACTACATGATATATGTCACTGTGATTAATTAGTATCTTTTAGATGGATTGCATGATTCAACCAAGTTATAGAACATGCAAGATATAACAGAAAGCAAATAACATTATATTATTATGAGAACCACATCATCCTGATCCATCACAAAGATCCAGCATCACATGTTACCACTTGGCCTCTTGCCAACCATCCAGATCCATCTCAAGGATCATCACATACCATAGGATCTCAATCCCTCATCATGTCACTGCCTTTCCAAGGCTTACATTATCATTATGGGACAAACACAATACATATAGCCTCATAGAATGACTATCAAAGTAATGTTACTCATCACATATGTCACATAGCCCTTTCATGGCTACACATCACCTGCATGGTTAGGATACACAATAGCCATAGTTTCAACATAAGAAATATGCTCACTATCATGAACTATCATTCAGTATAATCTACTTATCATTGTTACACTATTTGATGATCAAGTGTATTAAGCACATCATTATCAGACCATATACATGCTTACCCTTATCTCAAGGTTATACAAACAACCAAGGTATTCACTTTATATAGGGAGCATGTTGAGTATACAGAGTGAACACTATTGTTACCATTGTTGGAATGGTCACCATCCATTATCATCAACCATTACCTTTTTCATTAAGAAACCATTAATGCTACTACCATTGATCATTGCCATTAATAAATGAGCACAAGACTTCCATCATTCATGTCACTACTACTCTTGTTACCATCATTACTATTATCAGCATCATCATCTACTATTATCTTCATTGCTATGTCATTTTAAGCAACTATTAATGTAACTGTCTCTTAGCATCATTATTACCAACATTAGCATATTGTTGCTTCTACTACTAGCAAGGCAAACATCATTGCTATCCTTTACATTGCTATTACCATTAACACTATTATCATGATTATCATGTCATTGACATTGTCATAGTTATAATTACTAATCAAGGCAGCACTGTCGTCATGTTTGCATAAGCACCTATATCCTTCACACTTGTGACCGTCACCAAAGGTCCACACCACCCTCACTACAACTCTCAACCCTCACCAAGGCTAGCTTACACGGCTAGGGCATGGGAAGGCAGCAACGATGCACTGCACCCAGCACCCAGCCCGACACAGCGTCACAAAGGAAGAGTGGCGCGCGTCAGGGGTATCGCGCGACACATCCCATCGGGAAACGCCTGTCACAGCCACTCTTGATGCCCGATATCCTACGCTAACAACCATCTCCTAACGTCCAGGAAAGAGAAGGAAAGAAAGAAGGGAGGAGAGAGGGAAACACTCCTGCAAACATGCCACATCTTTCCAGGCCTAACGGCCGACACTCACCCCAAACCATAGGCATGACGCCCATCACAGCCCACTCTTATCGCGCGTCACAACTAGAGGGATAACGCCCGTCAGGGCTATCGGCCGTTACACCATCTATTCATGTCGTGAAAATACATCAACTCATCAAAGGAAGCCCTTTCGTCCACCAAGAAACCAAGGCCTGTCATCCAAGAGAAGAAACAAGAACATAGTTCATCATCAGAGGAATCTATCGTCCATCATGGTCACTACCATATCGGCCAACAAGACATGCTCACCCTATCTCCCAACACATGGGCAGGGTATCGGCCAACCCTAAGAACACTCCATGTCATCCAACTCAAGGTACCCTATCGTCCACCATAGAGAGCACCCTATCGTCCAACTCAAAGGCAAAGGTTCCATGTCGTCCAACTCAAAGAGGATATCGTCCAACACACCCAACAACAAAGGGATATCGCCCAACCCTAGGTCACCATCAACCTCCAACTCAAGGGAACCCAAACCCTAGATCACTAGAAACCCTAAACCCTAAGGGTATATCGGCCATCAAAGGAAACTCAAGCAAGATACAAAACTAAGCTACTAAGCTAACTACTATCATATAACAAGGTTATTGCTAGAGGTAAAGGAATTTGGGTTAGAAATTATGCAACCTGCCTTAAGCTCCAAGCTCCAAGGCACTCCAAGGTCCAAAGCTATCATCCACCAGGCTTCTCCAGGAAGGTGTATCAGCCACCACTTCAACTCCAAGGGAGTGTATCGGCCAACACAAACAAGGTGGAGAAGGATATCGTACACTCAAGGTGGAGGAGAGACCAAATGATCAAAGGAGACTAAGGCAAGGAGAAGAGCTATATATAGAAGGAAGGGGAGGAGAAACCAAGGTACAACCATGCTATGTGTCGTCCATTCAAGGGACACTTGTCCTAGGGTTCAAGCCAACACATTAGCAAGGCATGGGACACTTGTCCAAGCCATGCACCAAGTGTCCACCAAACAAGGACAAGCAATATGGGCGATACAAGAAGCAGCTCCTACTGGGCGACACAACCAAGCTACTGAGCGACACACCTCTATGTTGGATGACACAAGACAAGCCTTGGCCGACACAAGGCTCAAGCAAGCCCAAACAACACATCTCAAGGCCCAAACAAGCTCAACTTGGGCCTAAAGAACTCAAACAACAAGCCCAAGCCTTCCTCTCAACGCTAGAGGAAGCAAAGAGGGGAAAACATCCCACAAGATGACAAACTTGCACACAAAACCCTAGACATGGGTTATTTGCAAGTAGCCCCTTGAACTCTCAACAAAGCACAACAAAAACCCTAATCACCACTCAAGGGTGATTAGCAAGCATCAAACCACAAAGGTTAAGCAAAACAAACAGGGTAAACCCTAAACGCAGGTCAGGGTCCTTACAGAGATGTTTTCTTCTATAATTCGTCATCAAGAGAATTCAAACTTGGGACCTCCCAACGGGTTCAAATCTGCCGTCCTGAGCTTGCTGTCCCAATGTATCCCTCTCATACAAACACCTCATTAATTCTTTTTAGCAGAGAGTTTTTGAGTAAATGATGGGCAAGGATTTTTTGAGACCCAACCGTGACAGCAAGCCCGATATAGCAGATTTGGAGGCCCTCTCAACACCATGTTCACCGGTTGAAACAAACCAAAAATGTGGTCCTCTTTCATGGCCAATTATTATAAGGACCGCTTGGCCCAGTGGTTCAAAATCTTGGTAAACTACCAGCATGTTTAATTTGTTGTGTTTTAACGTAGTAGACTGTATTAAGGGTCTCATCAACCAAAAAATTATGTTTGGATTGTTGAAACGAATAAAGTTTCAAAAGTTTACTGTTACAATTGTAAAGCAATTGCTACATAGTGGCCTCTAAGTCAAAATCGGTTATCAGTTCCTACAACTCTAGGAAAAGGCTACCATGTGTTTTGTCTCAAGGGCTACCAAAACAAAACTAATATTTTATAGTTTTTTTAAAAAGTAACATTCTGCTATTTGTGGATGAATTAGATGTAAGATTCATCTAAATATATATCAATCCAGACAACCAAACATGTCCTATATATAAAGTTTTAGATTCTAATCATCAATGATATATTGCATTTAGCTACTCCAAGGAGACACTCAATGATCACCTAATATGAGACATGTTTTATGGATCCTAACTCCCTGCCAACATTTATAACAGGGTATTTCTTGCCAAGCAAAATGGATGGCAGATTGGACTCTTCCATAGAGTCGAGATTTGGTGTTTTTTATGAGTACGCTACTCCTTCCCTTATCAATCTACATGTATCCCTACTTATTGAATTTTAGGGTCCATATTTTGTTGACATCATGACTGGCATAATCTAGCACAAAGTATAGGTTGTTCCTTATTATACAAAGGAACAACAAATCTTGAAGGCCTTCCATATGGTTGCCATTCACCTGACTACCACGTTGCTGCTCACAAGACTACCATGTGGTTAAGATTATAACATCAACAACTAAGGTTCCAGATTACTTACTCCAATTATAACAGTCAAAGGCCTAGTTTGGACGTTGATTTCTTAAATCTAGGTATTTAGTATGGTAACAGATAGTTGGTTATGTTATACGTGGTATTTATAATCGCTGCTCCGTAATTCTTGTAACAGCGAGGATGTGCTTCTCCAGTCACGCCGATATTGGAGGTACTGGGAATACCAACAACCTTTCCGGTTTCTGCCTCATTTTCCCGCTTGATTTTGTTATTCTTCCTCACTGACAGATAAAAAATGTGCAAGCCGTGTACTGCTAACCCCTTGTTGTGCCTTAATGATACTGATGTCATCTACCGTAATACTAGTATTTGAGAATTTTTCAGCCAAACTAGGCCAAAAGGTATCAACAAAAAGTATCATTTGAAATGTTACACAACTATCATGACAAAGTTCTCATACAAAAACCATGCCAAACCACCATCAATCTCACATCATCTTTATGACAATGTGAATCTTCTGGTTGCATTATGGTTAGTACTGCACATCTCCTTAAATATAATGATCCTAATACATACCTATTGATAGTGTTGTTCGCCGAATTTACAACAAAGGTGATAGATACCAGCATAAGGATAAAAAACTATTTGGAATTCTTTACTCATGACCGATTAGACACTTCAATAATAGAATTGTGGATCTGGTAAATACAAGCATAATTTAATTCTATGTCAAAATAACCATCCATGTATATCATTGATCTAAATGTAATTCTGTGGATGTTTCATTCAGCTTCTTCTCTGAAGAGACATGGGACTGTGTCTTCTTAGGCACCAGTAGTTTGTCCTGCGTAGCTCACGGTATTGGCATAGCCCTCCTCTCGAGGTTCTTCGGGATCACTAGTGATGGAGCATGCATCATACTGAGAGAGCGCAACAACAAGATGGAGCCATGCTAGTTATTTTTATGGAACATCCGGGGTGTGGAGAACCAAGAATCACAAGACCGTCTCAAAGCACTGCATCACGTTCACAAACCAAAAATCCATGAACTTCTAGAGCAGCTGGAGGCTCACCAACACGTTGTGGCACCCGAAAAAGGAGTGGCCTGTGGCCCTCGTGTGATATCACTAGGGTTGGACCATTAGCGGTGAATTTAATGTGTTAATACAAAATGAGGAAAAAATTAACAATGACTCACCTAATCTAGTCGTCGTCCAGGACTTCTGGATCAGGGTAGAGCATATAGTTGTCAAAGATCCCTTTCCGCGACAACCTCTTCACTTGGGTGAACAATCAATGAGGCATCCACACTTTTTGGGAGTGGCTAGATCGTGGATTCGAGAACCATACCTGGTCCAAATCCAAATTTCAGTCTCTGGAAGCGCGTACATGATACTAAGACCATTTTCCCCTTCACATTCTCATTTTGAGGGATGGCAGGTTCCCCTTAAGGAAGATGTGGGTCACGCATCCCGACCTCAAGATGTTCATCTGGGTGAATAAGGATGGCAGAATTCCCCTTTGGATCCAAATCCACCAAGACCCAACATGATGTGAACCAGTTTAAGAGGGTTAAATGGGTTTTTTAATTAATAGATAGGTATGAATCTAGAGAGGATTTTTGGCCCCATTTCCTAACAGGAGGCCCACAAGGACCCACTTAAACACGCCAAAAACTCTAATTCCCCTATTTCGTCCCCATCCTCCTATCCCTGACTCGCCTCCGCACCCCCTTTCACTTCCCAGTCTCTTATGATGTCCATCGTCACACTTCAATTTGTGGCTACAAGGAAACAACCAAATCTACGTCTCATAGGCAGCTCGTACCATATAATTATGACACAATGAAGTCAACAGCTTGCGCTAATAGAAAAAGAAGGCAGGACGGATGCAACCCGACTGGCAACGCCACCGTGTGTGGACAAGATAGACATATTTCTCACCGTGTGTGGGCAAGATGGAAAATTTATAATAGCTGGGATACCAAACAATGTTGGAGAAGAGAAGTGATCTCAATGGAGACACCGTAGCCCCAATTTCCATCCACCCACCCGCTGATGACAAACCAACAAAATCGTAATGGGTGCCAGCCAAACTAGAGTCAAGAATGTGACATCCTTGTAGTTATGGAAGGCGGCATCGTCACGATGCTACTCTTGCATTCCCTATAAAGTAGGGGATGGAGCATAGCAAGGCCTTCACAGAGTCAACGACATAGTCTTGTGCTCGTTGCATGATCAAGAACGGATGATGCACTCGACGATTAATGTTGCTAACCTATCGATATTTTACTAGGTGAACGAACAACAAGAGAAGAGGGGAACAATCATGCATTTCTACTATCCTTCCATTCCATTCCCCTCATCCCCTAGGCCTCGTCATCGAGAAATGCTTCAAGTATATTTCAATTAATGCATTTCTCATCTTCTTGAAGTGCCCTGAAGGTGTAAGATATAATGCCACAAATATGAGTATGATTTTTTTTCTTCTGTATGAACAAGCTGTAAGGCCTGGACCAAATTGTGATCAAATTGAAAATTAGTTACCCTGGGAGAGCGGCATGAGGAGAGTTCCTTATGCATGTCACAGGCGAGGAGCGACTTATTGTGCGTGAGGAGTTATGAGAACGGTACCTTGAGGAGGGCCCTGGTCGGGTTAATTATGGATTGCAACCAATCTGGATCTCTGACCTAAAATTCGAGTTCTTGCTATTCGCAATACCCCATGTGACGTGACTGATGGCCGACTAAGGCTCTGGCCCGCACAACAACATCGTCAGTGGCTATAGGAGCAGCGACAGTGCCAGCCACCAAGGATAGGATTTGTGGCCACCCTCTACAAGTAGAAGCCCCACCAACTAGAGATAGCACCCAACCAGCAAGAGGCGGACACCAAATAGGAAAGGGAGCATTTGGTGCCTGCCCAAGCATCCTAGCAGACAGGCTCAAGGTTTAAGAGAAACAACATGTATGATCTAGAAGAAGGAGAAATTCTCCCAGTTGGCCTCCAACCATGATCTTTGTGCCCTACTGAGAATTTTGTTAAAGGGATCTTACATTGTCCCTTTCAGAATTTTCATTTTTACCCAGATGGTAGAGAGGGTAGCCAATGCTTCACACGTATGATCTCTCATCTCAAGAGAGCACACCTCTCCAATGAGGAGCGTTGTACCATGTTGCGGGAAGCTCTTCAAAAGGACTATGGCTTATTTCTTGAAGTAGACGAGACCTTGAGGGTCCTTGGTCAGTGGTTATGCAAGAAGTGTATGAAGATACAAGCCATGAGTCGTTCCTGCCATCATGATGATGGTGTTGTCCGGGTCACTAATGATACATGAGAGATTGAAATTCGCATTGTAGGCATTTTAAAGCCTCTCCAAAAGGGTCTCGAGATCTCTACTGCTATGGAGGGGCTGGTCCTGGATGTTGGACTTCTCGATAGGGTCTTTAGAGCACCTATCATGAGTGAAGAGCATTCCTCATAGTTGTCGACTTGCCTTCTCACAAACATTGAAGACATCTCTTTACAAAGTGATCGCTGTGTCATGATCCTTATCTACTTGGGTGAGACTGTTGCTTCTTCCACATTATACTATGCACGTGTTCCGTCCTCAGAGCAGATGAGATAGTAGGTCCAGCAATAGGAAATATCTACAGCAACATCTTATTATTAGCTCACTTTCTACATGGGGAGAAGCTGACGATATTGCTAAGCTAGTGGACAAGGTGTTGAATGCTCCTGGACCTAAGGCTATGGACCATGATGGTGGCTACTCTGAGGAGGAAGATAAAAAAGTAATTACCAACATCAGGCAGTGCCTTCACAAGGTTGCAGATGGTCATTTCACAGCAGCCGTAAGAGTGTTGTTTTCATCATGTGTAGCACCGTAGAATGAAGATACCATAAATATTTTGGAGGTGAAACGCCTGTAAAAGCCACCTCCTTCCTTACCAGATTCTCTTTTTTCTGAAGCTCCTCTTTTACAAGAAGTTGACACTATTCTTGGGTGTATCAAGTCCTTTCCTAAAGGGACTTCTTGTGGTAGAGATGTGGCCCCAACACATCTTTGATGCTATGTGTGGAGAGGTGCCCATTGTGGCGAATGACCTCATACATGCCATCACCCTTGTGGTTAATTTATGGTTGGGAGGGAGATGTCCCTTGCGCTTGGCAGAGTTTATCACTTCTGCGCTGCTTACACCACTACTTAAACCAGACAACGACATACGCCCCATCATAGTTGGCACTATTTGGAGGCACCTAGTGTCCAAAGTTGCTATGGCAAGAGTGAGTAAAGATATGGCCAAGTATCTTAATGACTTCCACTTTGGAGTGGGTGTATCTGGTGGGGCAGAGGCTATTTTGCACAGTGTCAATAGAGTGTTGAACGTGCGACATAACGATGGTTCTCTTTCCATGTTCACAATGGATTTTTCTAATGCCTTCAATCTGGTTGATAGGTCCTCCTTACAACGTGAGGTGAGGGTGAGATGTCCATCTATTTCTTTGTAGGTGGAGTTCTTGTGTGGCCAGGCAACAAGGCTATACCTTGGGGCCATATATACCTGGTCATCCACTAGGGTGTAACAAGGTGATCCTTTGGGCCCGCTTCTTTTTTCCCTTGTAGTGCATCCACTTATCTATCATATTAGGAATAACTACAAGCTTCTTCTTCATGCATGGTATCTTGATGATGGAACAGTCATGGGGACACAGTGGAGGTGGCCAAGGTTCTGAGTATCATTCAGCAGTGTGAACCAGATTTGGGCTGGTTTTAAATATTCATAAAATTGAGCTTTTCTGGCGTATATGTGATGGCAGGGAGCTTCAAAAAGGGTTGCAGATATTGGAAGACCTTTGTTAGGGGTGAAGTTTTTTGGAGGAGCTATTAGTAGAGATAGAAATTTTATTGAGGGTATGGCTATGAAGAGGGCTTCTAAGGCTGTGAAGTTGATGCATCTTCTACCTCAGTTGAGTGATCCCTAGAGTGAGCTTCTTTTACTCCGATCATGTATGGGTATTGCAAAACTTTTATTTGGCTTGAGGACTTGTCAACCTACGTACATGGAGGTGGCAACAATATTGTTTGACAAAGGCTTGTGAGGGGCTATTGAAGACATTTTAGTTTGTGGAGGTCCCTTTTTTTGAGACCTCCAATGGAGGGTGGCCTCATTGCCCTTTCAACTTGGTGGATTGGGACTATATTCAGTAGTTGAGGCTTCCTCATACACTTTTGTGGCATCTAGGGCCTGATCTTGGGTGCTACATGATCACATCTAGAGAGAAAATCTTGAGCATGATCATCTTGAAGATACCCAAAAATTTCCCTTCATGTCACGATTCCCTCCTTCGACCTCAGTTGTTTCTCAAGAAAAGACATCGTCCCCCCCCAAAGGCCCAAAATACTTTGGCGAGTGCTCTTTTTAGTAAAATAATTGCGGATATGGAGGTTAAGTTTGACATGACCGTTAGACAAAAGGCAATTTTTAGGTATCTTCAAGATGATCATGCTCAAGATTTTCTCCTTGTTATTCCTATTGATGGACTTGGTATGCACATGTCACCAATGGAGTACCAAAGTATCCTAAGATATCGTCTCATGATTCCTTTATTTCCAGTTGATGAGATATGTCTAGTTTGTCGTAAGGCATTCCTGGACACTTTTGGGGAGCATGCGGTTCATTGCAAGGAGCTTCCGGGTTTTAAGTACAGGCATGATCTTGTTAGAGACGTTCTATTTGATGTACTCAAACGTGTAGGTGTTGTTGCTAAGAAAGAGGCACCTGTGAACTTTTTAACTGGTCCGCAAGAGGGGAGATCCACACTTAGACCTGTAGATATTTTAATTTTTGGCTGGGTCGGTGGAAAACATGCGTGTGTAGATTTCATAGGAGTTTCTCCGCTGGTGGGATTGAAGAGTGGAGACTTTACAACGGGACATGTTGCCCTTAAAGCTGCTTCAGCCAAAGTGGTCAAGCATGAGAAGCATGTATTGAGAACCAACACTCTTTCATCCCTTTTGGATTTGATACTTTTAGATTCTCAGCTCCAGAAGCTGTGGAGCTTCTGAAGAGGGTCCAAAAAGTTATGAATTGTAATGTTATGGCTCCTAAGTGGATGGATGTAGTGTTTCAAAAGATTGGTTTTGCCATCCATAAAGGACTAGCGACATAGCTTGTTGCGTGCTTGTCTTCTATTTCGATGTATAAATATTGGACATTAAATAATAATTATTTATCTTATTATGTTATCAATTTGTACTATTGTGCAATATAGTAATGTGTTGTCATTTTTGATTTATATGTAGGAAATATTTGCGTTGGTTGTAGGATATAGGCTCCAGCTATCCAGTTTGTGTATGGGTATTATCGGGAATCCACTCCCCAATGGGTTGGCTATGGGTATCATGTGTATTTATAAATTTTTATATGGCTCAAATGGGTATGGGTTTTAGTATTTGTGGGTTATATGTGTATGGTTATGGGTTGACAACACCCACCCAATTACCATCTCTATGGGCGAATTGACAATGTGAGAGATGGGGCAATCTTAGCTATCTCATCTTTGCCAAGATGAAGCACCTCAAGTATCAGTTATGTACATGGAACGAAAACATATTTGACAATGCCTTAGATCATGTCAAGCAAGGCAAGTAGGCTACCCTCTAGCACACCTTCTACGACTAGTCGAATGAGCAAAACCAACCATCCTTCTCAAGGCAAGCAGACAATTAGATTTCTCCCTATCATCCACCATACAAAACATCCTCTTAGGCGACCTCAAGCAGGATAGTGCACATGCCTCCTACTGTACGACATCATCTTCTTCAAGTTTTACTGGGGTATCACCTAATAGGATTTCCTCTCCTTCATTCATCAATGCTTCAACAAGGGGCCCATCTTCCATGGAACCCGAGATGCCAACCTTGCCCTCATCCCCAATGTTGACTCACCTAATGGTTGTCTGGCTTGAGACCCATTAGCATCAACAATGTATGCTTTTACATTGTCAACAAGATCCTCAAAAACCATATGGTTGTGTTACTATCATGAATCATATTTGAGGAGTAGATAACCTTCGTACCAAGTATTATTACATAATATGGATATGGAGTCTATTATTTTTTAAGGAAAACCGACGGTAGTAACTATAGTGTCGGTTATATGTAGACAACTGTCGTGGATTGACCAGTCGAGAAAACAAGGGTTGTACTTTTTTTCTTTCTCTCAGTCTCTTATAATACAAACTGACACTATATATCACCCGCAAAAATAGAATTTCATGCAAAATATTTGCGGGCATTTCATTTACCTCCAAAAGATCTACATAGTCAGTTATGGTTAAAACAACTGACGGGATAAAGTGGTATTTGCACCATATGTCTCGTTAAAAATAATTAGTCTTTCTCAGCGGTTGTTTTGGTTGTGATTGACTTGGAAGATGTTTGCTCCGTGCGACCCACAAAATTTTTCACACCCCACTTCATATTTCTTAGTGAGTTTTTTATGTGTAGCCGATGAAGTATGTATCACATTGTTGTGAGGTTAGGCGGCAGTTAGTCATTGACAGTCTACGAGAAAGTTGTATGTATGTCGGCGGTTTTTGTCTTGTAACTGAAAAGGAATAATATTCCTCGAAAGATTTCCAAATAACTGATTAGGAATATATTACTTAACCCCATGAGAAATCCTTTTCCCCTCTTTCTCCTACCTGCTTTTTCTTGTGATTCATTTGTCCGAAAATTTTGCATATGATTTCTCTCCTCTCTGCTGTTGCTGCTCGCCGATGCCAAAGATGTTGTCTCTGCCTCCGATGCTACCTCCTCTCCGCCAATGCTGAAGATGACTGAGGATGATGTTGATAGAAACCAGAGTTGAGGATGACGTTGTTGCTACCTTCGTCGCTGCATTCTCTTCCTCATCCGCCACCACAATCCATTCCTCCTCTACTGCCACATTCTCTTCCTCCTTCACTGCCACAGGTTGCTCTCCTTCCCCTATCCAAAAATTCCTACTCGCTCGTTGACTAATGATCATATTCGTCTGTCTCCATCTCACTTCCCCCTTTCCTCCCTCCTCCTCTCCTCTCCTTACCCTACCCTAGTATGATTTCCTCATATTTGAGAAGAAATTGTACTAGGATAGGGGAAGGAGAGGAGAGGAGAAAGGAGGAGAGGGGGAAAGGATATGGAGATAATTAGGTTATATTAATTCTAATACATTCTATGGGTATATTGAAAAAAGAGGGGACATTTTGAATTTGTTTTAATCATATTTTGATGAAAATAATAAAAATAATAGTGAATTGTGATAAAAATAATTAGATCGTGATGAATTGTATAATTATGGTGAATGTAGATATCTAAATATATATTTAATGATGATTCATGCTAAATTATGCAATCAAATAAGTATTTACTAATAATCTCATCTATGTTGTAATAATTACAGTAACATGAAAAATAAGTCTGAATTAACTTGATATGACAATGATGTTTTTGTTGACTCTAAATTATCTCAAAATTTGTAAATAAGCCCTAATTTGTAAGTAAACCCTTAATTTGTGAATAAACATTAATTTGTGAATAAACCCTAATTTGTGAATAAATCCTAATTTGTGAATAAACCTTAATTTGGCAAAGAAACTTGTCTGAGATTTACTTATTGAGAGTAAACCTTGGATAGTCCCCAATTTGGGACTGTTCTTGAGTACATCATCTCACTTAGAATGTAAGTGTATAATGCATGTTCGATTTCAATAAATTTTGATAAAATTTTCCCATTGTTCTTCAAGTACACTGATGTATATGTGTATATATTTTAGTCATTTGTATTACATGGCTCGTGACTTCAGAATAGCAAATGTGAGATTTCTAATACCACCATTGATTAGCAATGCAGAGTGGAGTCAAAGAATACATGATTACTGTGATGCAGTACTTTGGTGCTTCCAAGAATGTAATCTTCGCTCCCTTCAACGTTAGGTAAGTTTTTGTCTTGTTGTTTATATGTCTAACATATGAATACAATTTTGTTTTGAGTTTTAATTTTTTTATTTCATTTGCCTTTTATTCACATAGAAATAGGCACTGGCAGTTTTTAGTGATTGTTCCCAAGACTTGGAGTGCGTATCTCTTTGATCCTTCGGGTGAAAAAGTACCACCAAATGAGGCACACCCAATGAAATTGTTGATTCATGCATAATAGTTTTTCAGTGTCCATCATATTTGTTAATGTTTGTATATATGATAGTTTAATAATGAAATATATGTTAATTTAACTTATAGGGGTGCAAAAGAATTTCATACAGACTGAGGGAAGGTAGATAACAAAAGAAATCAGTAACTTAGATGAGGGTTGATGTATAGTCTTCTCATTCCAAGGACATTATATATGACCAACTCTGTTAAATTATATTTTATTAATGTAAGTTGTAAATCTATAAGCCCCTATATATGACAATGGTTGGGCATGCACATGTTATGTGATGATGTATATGCAGGTGAATGTCAATCACACAAAACAAATCAAATGTATAGAGAGTGTAAGTTATTAGTCTTGGATCATATTAATGAAGTAGTCACATTTGATAATAATAATCAAATCTATTTCAAAGTCTCATTCTCTTTGCAGTTTTTTACGAAGAATGAACCCTATACATTGGAGCAGCTGAATCACCTACATGAACAGTGGGCAGCCGACTTCATCAAAATGTGGACTTGAACCAAAAAATTGACGGTTGATTGATATTTTTTGATAGTTCAAACTTTGATGTGTCTGCCTGTTGTTAAGCCGCAACACTTGCAAAGTGCATGTTGTTATTCAGAACTTTCAGTTCTAAAGAATGAAAGTCTCCAGATAGGCTAGCAAGCTGCACACTAGGTTTGTAGACCTATTATATAAAAAATGTACACCTTTATTATTGGTTATTTGGATATAATCGACTACATACTAATTCATCGTTTGTTATTCATAAAAAACCAAATTCCTAAAATTTAACTATTCAATCACTCACAAAACTGACATTAGGGAAATTGAGCGTCAATTTTTTTTCATTACCCATCCGATGAGGAAATTGTTACGACCCCATCTGAGCTTAATTGGTAAACTAGGGTTTACCTAGACAATTGCAAAGATTAATTGGAATAATCATTCTTGAAATCTAATTAATGACGATAACACAATTAGGATGTTTTAACTATGATAAGAAGTCTAAATGTTCTTTTATCTTGAGAATTAGGGTTTGAGAAGCATAGACCCTAATCGGCCCAAAATAGGGTTTTAATGATACATGGATACAAAATTTGATAAGTATAGTGTCTCAATAAACAATTTTTAGTATATTATGTGTAACTCTGATTTATCTCAAATTTCGATATGATTTGGATACCTCAAATGTGAACAACATTGGAAAATATCAGAATTTTTGAAGAATGTTCTGACCTGTTTATCGGTCGAGTTTCAAACTCGACTGATCACATTTTCAGATTTATATTACAGTGTGGTAATTGAATTTTATCTTTTTATTGGTATATCCAATTGATCTCAAATTTTAACTGTGATTGAAAAACATAATTTGAGACGCTCTGTTAAATTGGCGTAATTTTTGGATGACTTTTGATCTCTACGGTGAGGGTGTCGGTCGAGTTCTGTGTAGGACAAACTCGACCGAATCTGCTGCAGACTACAATATAGCAGTGCACTGTTTGATTTTTAATTATTTATTGGTAATAGAAATGATCTCAAATTTTTACTGGAGGTCTGAAACTGCATTAGGTATAACATATAAAATTTCCAGAATTTTTGGAGCTTCTGTTAGCTATTCAGTAGGCAAATTACAGAAACTATTGTGAAACTGAATATTTAGCCAATATAATTAAAGTTGAGTGTTGGGTCAATATGCAATTGACCCAAGCAGCTCAAATTGACTTATATGATCGACCACACACACACACAGATCTCATTCTTTGTCATCCACCCCAGAGAAATGAAAATTTAGAGAGAGAGAGGGAGGGTTAGGGCTTGAGTGGAGAAAGAGGAGGAATTGCTGACCTAGGGTTTTGCGGTCTGAGGAATGGTGAAATCAAGTAAGTTTGGATTCTTTGCATAGACTTTTATGGTAAATCTTCTATCTCATGTCAAGATTCCGTCCATTCTCTGATTTGATCCAAGATGATGTCGAAATTCCCTCTTTTCTCACCCTTTCTTCATAATCCCTCATTTTCAAGGTTTCCGAGTTGAATGGAAGAAGAATTGGGAGATTTGCTAGGGATTTGATATGAGTTCGAGATCCCCTGAGTTGAGCTGCAGTTTTGAGGTGTTTTCACACCTTAGAGTGAGTGGGTTCTTCCTTCAAATAGTGTAATGCACGAAATTTGATTATAGCATCCAAATCCCTAATTGCTTAATATGTGATTCTAAACCCTGAATGTCCATTTGTTCTGTGTAGTTGCAATTTGATATGAAATGGGCTCCTTCTCTATTTGAACGACTCTCTGATGATAGGATCATATTAGAAATGTATACAACACATTCTAGAAAGAATGCCTTTCAGATTCATATTGTATGATGTAATTAGGGTTTAACCTAACTGAGATCTCACTAGAGTTGTAATCCAATTGAAGAGATATCTAGACTTAAACCAAACCTAGGTCTAAATGCTCTCAATCAAGCTTAAGGCTATCATATTTCAATATCTAAAACCTTTGGGATTCGTCACTAAGTCTATGACTTTGATTTCACTAGTTTAAGCTCGAATGACCTGTGCCACGGCCGTGGGGTGATACCATGACCGTGTTGGAGCAAACCCTAATTGAACACTTAAAGATCAAAGTTAAATAAAGAGGACTAGTAATCCTATAAGTGGTTAGGATGTAACTCATGGGATATCTTAATTGAATTTTATTCTTGTTACATGATATCTCAGTGAATGGTATGGAAAACCTAAATTTAGTTAAATTTCCATGGTTTCATATCTATATTGATTGTATATGATTTGTTGGAAACAATCTTTATTTAGTGAATGCTTATATCCTATGAAATCCTTATGAAAGCCATGTGACAAGTGAATGAGGCAAATGAAAAGGTGAATGAGGCGAATGATACCCTAAGAGTAGGGTGTTGGCATGTGATGAATGAATAAGGAAAATGAAACCCTAAGGATAGGGTGTTCAATGAATCATGTTATGGTGATATGAAAGGTCTCGATATGAGATGTGGTGATACTTAACTGTTGAATTGTATGTTTCTAGTGCATTTAACTTTATATGCTTGTTATCTCTGAGTTGATATCTACATACTGCAGGGCTTCTTATTTTCAATACATATCTCGTAAATTGCAGGTGATGAGATATGACATGCCCTAGAAAGGGATGTTACTGAGACATGATATATGTTGAATACATGAGTTATGATGTTTCTTATGATATGATATGGCAGGCCGTGTGAGCCTTGTGAGAAATGTTAAATGAGTTATGATTTCTGTTTAAAATGTACCTATAATGTTAATGTTAGACTTAGGTGCCCTGAACACCGTAGAACCCCTTTGAGAGGTCTGCATCTTAGGGGTGAAACTCGTGTCCAACATCAACCGGTTGAGTAATTATGGTGGCACGAGGGTTGATAGACAGTGTCCAACACCAACCGATTGAGTAATTTTGGTGGCACTGGGAAAAAATAATAAATAAAGTAAAGGGTTATCCAACACCAACCGGTTGAGTAATTTTGGTGGTAACCCAGTGTTGACTCCCTGCGCCTGTGTGCTCAGGTTAGAGGAGGAGTCCAGAGCACTCATGGTGAGTGCAGAGAAGGCCGGAGAGCCTGTGGGTCCTGTAGCAGAACAGGACTGGAAGTCAGACTTAGCATTTCCCGGGTGTGTCGCTAAGTCTTGTATGGTGTGGCCGTAGTGCACTGCGAGTCTCTATGCAGAGTACATTGCATAGATCAGGGCATAAGTTAAAATATGATCATATAGGTTCACAGAGTTCCTTATAAATGAAAGAGTTAAGGAAGACTAGAGCATAGTCTTCTAGTAGTTATTATTTGGATGCAATATTTACATTCTTTGTTATTTCAATTATATTGTTTTAGAACTGCTCAGTGTAGTATTTATTGTTGTTAAATTTCATATCGTTTACTCAAAGTTATATCTGTAATCACATTAGTGCCTTAGAATGTTTCTTTGAAGTACTCATTCACTGAGTGAGTAGGCTCACCCCTCTACTCAAACATTTTAGGGTTAACCGCGTGGACTTGAAGATGGTCAGAGCATCAGTGTAGATCTTCCACAAGAGTTAAGTACAAGATTAGTTGAGTCAGTCGGTCCTTATCACTCTAGGTCCGCAGTATGAGATAAGAGAGATAGTTGTAATTACGATGTGTAATATTATTCCTCTTGTGAAATTGGATGCTAATTAGTAGGTCTTATGTGCATAAGGTATGAGAGACATCATGAATGTTTATACATGTATCTTTACTATTAAAGTCTGATTAGTAAAAGAAATGTTCAGATTCCCTTGTTAAGATGGTTTATGTGGTTCAATGCGAAGAAACAAGAGTTTTAACAGAAAAGAAGAAAAAAAAGTTAAGGGTGTTCTTTGTATTACATATAAATCCTATCTTATGCCCTAATCTCATGATTTGAGGAAATAGTGAGATCGGGGTGTAACAGCTTGGTATCAGAGCTTAGGGTGAGTTGTCAAGGACCATTAAGTTAGTAAGTTAGCGTCATAAGTGTGGCAGATAGGAGATGTTTTGATGTTAGCTTTGGGGATTTGAGTATTTGGATATCCTGGCCCGATATCTGAGTACTTGGATCAACCAGTACAAGCTACTCTGTCTATTCTCTCACGTATACCCTGGCCAGGTATACAGTGGAAGAATGGGCTAGAGAGGAACCCTAGAAATGTTAGGGTTAGATAACGAGAAAAGAAACAAGAGTTAAGAGCATAAATGTAAAAGGAGATAGAACTTACATTTCATAATGTTGTTTTTGTTGGAAATGTATAGAAATGCTCTTATATGTTTGTATGGAAATATTCAATACTTTGAAAAACGGGTCTTTAATATCTGTTGTACACTATGCAGTTGTAGCATTTATTGATTTCATTCTTTGTAACAAGTAGACTAGAATTGACCTTTGAATGAGCTTTTGTTAGTGGATAAGTTTTCTTCCACACTTCTGAGATGAATAGGAGTTGAGTAATCCTTTGTAGTTCTTTGATTCAGGACTTCAGGTTTGGCCTGGTCCGGCTGGCAGGATGTAATACTGGGATCTAATGACTCCTATAAATAGTATAATAAGAATAGACTCTGGATAATTAGACCCAAATTCGAGTGAGAATGTACATACGGTAAGATGTTGAAACAGATGGGCAAGATCAGAACAACTAAGAATTTGTTGAAACTGGTATCTGAGGTTCAATTTTGGGGCCTCATATGAGAAACCCTTAATTGGGAATAAAGGAACATGATATAAGGATTCATAATCAGTTTATTGATTAATATTATATGAACTATACATATGAAATATAGAAAAGATATGTGAAATGTATGTATGGTTCTAGATAGCAAGAATCAATCATGAAGAATGGATCATATAATTGAGTATAATGCTTTTATGAACTCTAAAGCAAAGGCTAAGTAGAAGAATAGAGTTGAGCATTCAACATGTCTATAGAAGTGAAGAGTCTTCAAAAGAGTAAAAGTAAAGAGAATCATATGATCATATAATTCATAAGACTAGAACAACAAACTAGTTCCTAAGTGAAGAACATAGGTGTAGTTTAACGAATAAATAAGTCATACAAGGGTAGACAATATTCAGGAGGGAAAACTTGATTGAAAGAGAAATTGTGTTTGACCCATGCATGATCCCTTTGATTTAAAAATGAAGAATATTTAAGGTATTAAGGGAATGTTTGAATACAAGAATTCTAAGTCTCAAAATCATCTTCTCTCTCATATATTCCTTAACAATAGCAAGGTGGGAATGAAATGATAAGAAAATGAATCATATATGATGCATAACTACCTTGGTAGGGTCATCTAGTGAATGTAATAGTGACATACATTATGATGAAGTGCGATAAGAAATAAATTCTTGTGTGATAGCAAGAATGATGAATAATCTATTCTTACCTTGAATGATTTAATGTTAGGGATGTTTATTGTATATGATCAAAATCAGAAGGAGAGGTAGCAAAACATAAGTAGTAAAGAATGAGGAGAGAGATAAAGGAAAACACTAGTTTTGTGTAATATGTGAACTCATTTTTAGAAGTATACTTTGTTGAAGGCATACTAAGGTATGTAAGTTGGTTCTATGTATGATTTCAGTGTATTTGTGCAAGCTATATGTTAATTAAAGGTGTATGATAGTTGTAGTAATTCATACCAGATATGCATCCTAGTTTTGTGTATTTGTGATATGGTGATACAGTTTGGATGATGACGGAAGACATGGAGGGATATCCTGAATAAGGTAGTTATACCTACTCACTCATATTAATAGAAGGGATGTTAATCAAATTGTGTTGATAAGTAACCCTAATGAGTATCTTGTTATACCTAGCTTTAATCTAACTAAGTGATGGTAACTGGGTATGAACAAAGCTTGAATGACTAATACAATCGTGGATTACTTTGTTACTGTTGTTGAAACCCTAGTATGATATAACCTGATGGTTACACCTTGAGTTATGTGTGGGTTCATACTGAGGACAGTATGGAATGCGATAGTAATGCTTCCATGAACCAATGGGGATGCCAAGAGTAATACTTTACAATTGTTATTGAACCTAGTTTTTCAACTCAAGATTGTTTTGCTATCTGAGTAGCATGTTATTAAAGTTTAAAACAGCATGGTGAACTCGCTTTTGTCACTTAAAGGTGATACAGAACAATAGAACTTTCTGAGCCGCATAAGTTGAGATAGATGTATCAGAGTATCAGAGTTGCGCAGTGAAAGCATGGTGGTTTATCTTTGCATTCTATGTTTGACTGTGGCATAAAGAATTTGCTTGATATCATTGATAACTATTTGAAATATGTTGTGATTTAGTAAAGAATTAAAAGATCTAATGTTGAAAACTACATTCAGGTATGAGATACAAGAATATAATGACATGGAAGGCTTTAGAAGCTTAGAATAACCTTGAATGTATCTTTCTTGTAGGTTTATGTTTTGAGGACGAAACATTCTAAGGGGGGAGAGTTGTTACGACCCCATCTGAGCTTAATTGGTAAACTAGGGTTTACCTAGACAATTGCAAAGATTAATTGTAATAATCATTCTTGAAATCTAATTAATGACGATAACACAATTAGGATGTTTTAACTATGATAAGAAGTCTAAATGTTCTTTTGTCTTGAGAATTAGGGTTTGAGAAGCATAGACCCTAATCGGCCCAAAATAGGGTTTTAATGATACATGGATACAAAATTTGATAAGTATAGTGTCTCGATAAACGATTTTTAGTATATTATGTGTAACTATGATTTATCTCAAATTTGGTTATGATTTGGATACCTCAAATGTGAACAACATTGGAAAATATCAGAATTTTTGAAGAATGTTCTGACCTGTTTATCGGTCGAGTTTCAAACTCGACTGATCACATTTTTAGATTTATATAGCAGTGTGGTAATTGAATTTTATATTTTTATTGGTATATCCAATTGATCTCAAATTTTACCTGTGATTGAAAAATACAATTTGAGACACTCTTTTAAATTGGCGTAATTTTTGGATGACTTTTGATCTCTACAGTGAGGGTGTCGGTCGAGTTCTGTGTAGGACAAACTCGACCGAATCTGCTGCAGACTACAATATAGCAGTGCACTGTTTGATTTTTAATTATTTATTGGTAACATAAATGATCTCAAATTTTTACTGGAGGTCTGAAACTTCATTAGGTATAACATATAAAATTTCCAGAATTTTTGGAGCTTCTGTTAGCTATTCAGTAGGCGAATTACAGAAACTATTGTGAAACTGAATATTTAGCCAATATAATTAAAGTTGAGTGTTGGGTCAATATGCAATTGACCCAAGAAGCTCAAATTGACTTATATGATCGACCACACACACACACAGATCTAATTCTTCATCATCCACCCCAGAGAAATGAAAATTTAGAGAGAGAGGGAGGGTTAGGGCTTGAGTGGAGAAAGAGGAGGAATTGCTGACCTAGGGTTTTGCGGTCCAAGGAATGGTGAAATCAAGTAAGTTTGGATTCTTTGCATAGACTTTTATGGTGAATCTTCTCTCTCATGTCAAGATTCCGTCCATGCTCTGATTTGATCCAAGATGATGTCGAAATTCCCTCTTTTCTCACCCTTTCTTCATAATCCCTCATTTTCAAGGTTTCCGAGTTGAATGGAAGAAGAATTGGGAGATTTGCTAGGGATTTGATATGAGTTCGAGATCCCCTGAGTTGAGCTGCAGTTTTGAGGTGTTTTCACACCTTAGGGTGAGTGGGTTCTTCCTTCAAACAGTGTAATGCACGAAATTTGATTATAGCATCCAAATCCCTAATTGCTTAATATGTGATTCTAAACCCTGAATGTCCATTTGTTCTGTGTAGTTGCAATTTGATATGAAATGGGCTCCTTCTCTGTTTGAACGACTCTCTGATGATAGGATCATATTAGAAATGTATACAACACATTCTAGAAAGAATGCCTGTCGGATTCATATTGTATGATGTAATTAGGGTTTAACCTAACTGAGATCTCACTAGAGTTGTAATCCAATTGAAGAGATATCTAGACTTAAACCAAACCTAGGTCTAAATGCTCTCAATCAAGCTTAAGGCTATCATATTTCAATATCTAAAACCTTTGGGATTCGTCACTAAGTCTATGACTTTGATTTCACTAGTTTAAGCTCGAATGACCTGTGCCACGGCCGTGGGGTGATACCATGACCGTGTTGGAGCAAACCCTAATTGAACACTTAAAGATCAAAGTTAAATAAAGAGGACTAGTAATCCTATAAGTGGTTAGGATGTAACTCATGGGATATCTTAATTGAATTTTATTCTTGTTACATGATATCTCAGTGAATGGTATGGAAAACCCAAATTTAGTTAAATTTCCATGGTTTCATATCTATATTGATAGTATATGATTTGTTGGAAACAATCTTTATTTAGTGAATGCTTATATCCTATGAAATCCTTATGAAAGCCATGTGACAAGTGAATGAGGCAAATGAAAAGGTGAATGAGGCGAATGATACCCTAAGAGTAGGGTGTTGGCATGTGATGAATGAATAAGGCAAATGAAACCCTAAGGATAGGGTGTTCAATGAATCATGTTATGGTGATATGAAAGGTCTCGATATGAGATGTGGTGATACTTAACTGTTGAATTGTATGTTTCTAGTGCATTTAACTTTATATGCTTGTTCTCTCTGAGTTGATATCTACATACTGCAGGGCTTCTTATTTTCAATACATATCTCGTAAATTGCAGGTGATGAGATATGACATGCCCTAGAAAGGGATGTTACTGAGACATGATATATGTTGAATACATGAGTTATGATGTTTCTTATGATATGATATGGCAGGCCGTGTGAGCCTTGTGAGAAATGTTAAATGAGTTATGATTTCTGTTTAAAATGTACCTATAATGTTAATGTTAGACTTAGGTGCCCTGAACACCGTAGAACCCCTTTGAGAGGTCTGCATCTTAGGGGTGAAACTCGTGTCCAACATCAACCGGTTGAGTAATTATGGTGGCACGAGGGTTGATAGACAGTGTCCAACACCAACCGATTGAGTAATTTCGGTGGCACTGGGAAAAAATAATAAATAAAGTAAAGGGTTATCGAACACCAACCAGTTGAGTAACTTTGGTGGTAACCCAGTGTTGACTCCCTGCGCCTGTGTGCTCAGGTTAGAGGGGGAGTCCAGAGCACTCATGGTGAGTGTAGAGAAGGTCGGAGAGCCTGTGGGTCCTGTAGCAGAACAGGACTGGAAGTCAGACTTAGCATTTCCCGGGTGTGTCGCTAAGTCTTGTACGGTGTGGCCGTAGTGCACTGCGAGTCTCTATGCAGAGTACATTGCATAGATCAGGGCATAAGTTAAAATATGATCATATAGGTTCACAGAGTTCCTTATAAATGAAAGAGTTAAGGAAGACTAGAGCATAGTCTTCTAGTAGTTATTCTTTGGATGCAATATTTACATTCTTTGTTATTTCAATTATATTGTTTTAGAACTGCTCAGTGTAGTATTTATTGTTGTTAAATTTCATATCTTTTACTCAAAGTTATATCTGTAATCACATTAGTGCCTTAAACTGTTTCTTTGAAGTACTCATTCACTGAGCGAGTAGGCTCACCCCTCTACTCAAACATTTTAGGGTTAACCGCGTGGACTTGAAGATGGTCAGAGCATCAGTGTAGATCTTCCACAAGAGTTAAGTACAAGATTAGTTGAGTCAGTCGGTCCTTGTCACTCTAGGTCCTCAGTAAGAGATAAGAGAGATAGTTGTAATTACGATGTGTAATATTATTCCTCTTGTGAAATTGTATGCTAATTAGTAGGTCTTATGTGCATAAGGTATGAGAGACATCATGAATGTTTATACATGTATCTTTACTATTAAAGTCTGATTAGTAAAAGAAATGTTCAGATTCCCTTGTTAAGATGGTTTATGTGGTTCAATGCGAAGAAACAAGAGTTTTAACAAAAAATAAAAAAAAAGTTAAGGGTGTTCTTTGTATTACATATAAATCCTATCTTATGCCCTAATCTCATGATTTGAGGAAATTGTGAGATCGGGGTGTAACAGAAATAGTAACAACATCGGTAGCTTTTCCTGGAACCATTGACCAAAAGGCCAAAGAAGACAAAAAACGTCACCCACTACGGGTTATTTCATCATTTCGACCCTAACAAGGAACCAACGATATAAACTATTATCAAGTTTTAATAACTGGTAAAGAATGATAGAGTTTTACTATCGCCCAGTTGGTCACCGTTATGAATTGACACAAAATGCCTAAAATAACCAATGTCATATCCCCATTATGTAGTAGTGAAACCTTGGCGTCATAAGCAACTTGCGACTTGCTCATGACTTTTCTACAACCAACAATCCTTCAAGGTTGGCTAGGACAACCTAATCATCATGCTCAACATGTCCAAATCTTTCAATTTGGTTGATTGCTCCTTATAGAGGAGGGTTTTACTATCAATTGGGTTTGATGACTCAACCATTGATCTAATTGATTACATAACATATGAAGCATGAATGTTGATCTACCTCAATGAGATGGTGACCTTATTATTTTTATGTATGAGAGGGGCGAGGCAGGGTTAGCCTCTCTTGTCCGTGCTCGTCATCATCATGGTGGAAGTATTTGTTGGGAATCATCATATTTCTAAATCTTAAGGAGACTTTATCAATCAAATAAGATCCATATTGGAAGGTTATGAGTCTTGCTCTGGGTAGATCATCAACAACTTGAAGTCTAGGGTTGTTATGGGCAGAGGGAACCCTCACCACCCACAAGAAGTTAAACAATCTGTGTCATCACACTTCAACAGATCATGATGGTTTACCTAGGTGTTCCCTTGCCCCTGGGCCGACAACCACCATCAACATTTACGAGAATCTTAGAGAAGATTGATCATTGTGAGGAGGGATGGTCGGGATGATTACTCTCTGTGGGAGGATGCATCACCCTTATATGCCACATCCTCTTTTTTGTGTCCGTCTACACTCTTAAAGCTTCTGTGGGTCCCAAGACAATTATCAATATTTTGGAGAAGATGATGGCCAATTTCCTATGGAACTCCACTAACGACGCTTGTTGATGGAACTAGGTGGATTGGGATTGGGCGGAAAGGACTCCACCATCTCTAGATAACCCAATACGCTGTGTTTTTGTTGATGGCATGGTAGGTGTTGATCTCCAACTCCATTTGGGTGCACTTCTGTTGGGCCAAATATCGATGAAATCAGGCAATTGCCCTACCTTTATACTGTCCATGGATCAAGCAATCCTCCTTTACTTCTGTATATTGGAAACGTATCTGAAGGATCTTCCCCACCCTACACACCCACACCCATGGGATGGTCCTGAGGGGTGATATTCAGTTATAGAGATCATGTTGGACGTCAAGCGAGATAATTCTCCACCACTTTGTTGGTGCAAACCTCAATTGTGGTTGTTGTTGAGGGAATTTCTTACCCAAAAGGGGACCTAGGATTGGATGCTAGTCAACACCTAAGTTGACGAAGTTGGGTAGGCTCTCATATGAGTTGTGGTCACCAACTTCACAACTGATATCGATTATCTCATGTGGGAGCCTCTGTAGATAGAATCCTCACCAATAAGTTCGTGAAGCTCATTGTGCACCCTATACACACACCCTTTTCTCTCTAGGTTTGGAACAACCTAGTCCCACACCGTGTTGCTACTTTCACTTGCAAGGTTCTCAACTCCACAATTCCAATGAATGAAAGATACATGCTCACTGTGTTCCCATTGGTGTCTGCCTGCGAGTGCTATGAAGACATAAAGACATAGTTTGTCGACCATCTTATGGGTTACAATGACTTTACACTATACCTAAGGGTGAGAGTTAAGGACACCATGGACTTTAAGACCAGCAATGATATGAGATTCACCAACAAGTTGACCTCATGTCGGTCCTCTATTGGATTCCAGTCCAGGAATAACATCCTCAGATGCACTCTACCTTAGGTGGTATACGGGCACCTTTGGAAGAAACGCTACCTCCACACTATGAGAACCTCCAAGATAGTCCCAACCGAGTTGGGTAGATTATCCTTAAGATTGCCACAATATTTTGTTGCACCGCACTACTCCATGAATCATATCACACATAGGACTTCTATCCAGACACCTTTGCCGTTTGGAGCCGCCAATCAGACGGACCCTAAAGAGGAACATCTTCTCCATCACTCTATCCACATGGTGATCACAACCTTATTTATCTAGGGGGCTCATTCTTTACGCCTTTAGCCGAGTTAGACGCACCTTGTCAACACTGCTAGACGAGGCTACAAGGCAAGCAACCAAGTTAATGGGTGTTATCTATGCATGCAACTTGTGCCAGGAGGACATAAACACCGAGATTCTTGACTTTGATGATCACCACATCTTCATGATTAACTCTATCAACACACCCTCCCCATGGAACTAGAAACATGAACTGGACCGTATCAAATTCTTATTATGTGTGATCAGAACTCATATGTCATTATCCACCAATGCGCTAACCTAAGAGATTTGACTTGGCATATCACACCTCCTCCTCCAAACATACCAACATCTCACCATAGGTAGATGACTCTCTACATTCAACAAATACATATGGAGGCATGTTGAGATCTTAGTGGCACAAAAAACTTTAAGATCTTAGATGGTGAGATAAGTGGACTACTATCCTTTATATTTAACTTAAGATGTAATCTTCAATTTAACAAGGGCATTGTATCAAAATGTTTACTCAATCTTAGAGCTTTAGTTGTACACTTTCTGTATTTTATAGTATGTTTGCTAGTCTTAATTGGTCAAGAGATACCTAGTGATTTGTACAAATTTATTGTATACCCTTTTAAAATTAAATTCTCCATATCTTGCATACTCTTATCCTTTATGATAAGGTTTATCATTTACTGGAACTTTGGTCTCATTGTTATCAGTTAAACATTTTAGGAAAGTGGATTTAACATCCCCGAGACGTCGATAGGATGAAAATCTATTCGGAGGTGTGAGATTCTAGTCCTTTATGTCATTAGAGTCATCATGTACACTTATACACTTGGATATTGGGTAGGGTATTTTTATATTAATGTAGTAGCAACTCAAATAATTTTGTAGTAGGCCCATGTATAAGAATTAATTGTTCTTATTATAAATCATATGAATCATCTTTTTCTATGATTCAGGTTAAGGATCGAGATTCACTTGAGTGAACAATGAACAGACACCTTGACATTAAATAATATGTTAGACATAGCATATATTAATGATCTATGTGTTATAAAGAAAATTATTCGTTATATCTACTTGGTGATGTTTGCTAATCAGGGATGTTTTTGTTTACAACTACATCATATCAATTTTTAGGGTATGCTTATGCAATGAACGTAGAATCTAAGTTCAAATCAAAATAGACCTAGCACTTAGTACAATACAATAAAAAGCAAAAAAGGCAGCAACTATAAAAAAATAAAGAGTGAATTCAACTAACATTAGAAAACAAAATAAGGTCGCAACCACCTAATAAGAGAAATACTCGGATGAATTAAGTGAGAAACAAGACATATACACATTTTCTAGAAATTTTTACTGTGAATAAAAAAAAGAAATATAAATATTATGTATCAACAATAATAATGGATGGTTAAAATATAATATAAATAAAATTTGATTACAAAACTACACTTAAACCAACATGAAGGAGGAACTTAAGCTCAAACAAGAAGTAAATTACCCCAGTCCTATTGTAAAAACTCCCTACCTAGAATGATGTGAATACGCACAATGAATATCTTATTCTACATCTACATGAAGTTAATGTACATTAGCTAACACTAACCTTATTAAGACCCTAAACAAACATTGATGAAATAGGATCAACAGAACACAATCTACTATAGTAGCAAAAGCTAAGGTTGGACTCATAGGGAGAGAGTATAACGTAGTGATTCTAAGATATTAATGTCTAGTGGTGACCCTAAAAGGGTGTTACTCCACAACTAGTAATTATTGTGAGAGAGTGGATATCAACTGGTATGGTGTTGGATTAGCAAATACATTGTTTATTAATCACAAGTTAATGATGGAATATAACTATGACTCAACATTGTGTAATGGAATATGTAAGTAAAATCTTGATAACTTATTCACTTTCTATTGATGACATATAACATAAACTCCACCCAAGAACATGGTACGTTATTAGTATTATCTTACTACAAGGAGATCCAATAGAGGAACGAAATATACAATGAAGTATCATATCTCTAAAAAACCATATCCATCATTGATTTGGGTTTACAAATAGTTGATCATGGTACATGAATTATTCTTATATTCATTAAGAAAATCACTTTTTAGTTTTTTATAGTTGTTATAACTGTTGATGGTAAAAGGTAGATAGTTTAGGTAGTAGGTTGGAATATGAGAGATAATAGGTAAAGATATACTATCAAGGAAGTTGGTGTTGGGAAGTATGCTCAAAGAGGCAATCATATGATGATTGGAATGAGGCATTAAAATGCCTGATTTAATAATAATAAAGGTAATTCCTTCTATTAACTCTGTCTCAACATGAGATGATGACTCAAACATAGTAGATGTCTAAAGAAAGATGTTACTTGAATAATGAGATCATGCATATGATAAGAGTACACACATTATTTTTATGTCCCTAGTCAAATATTATTGTGGAAGCAAAATAGACAACAATAATACATAATACTAGATTGTGTGTTGACTGATGAGAGAGTCTCATTTGTCACGATATGCAATATCAATTCAAGCACACATGTATATGTTAGAGAACAATATCTTAGATAGACCCACCATGAGAGCCATACATGGAGACCATGTTATGGCTGTCAAAATCATATCTCATAGTGATAGTGGTGATTGTGGTTCTTAGACCTAAAGCCACTACATTCATCACATGTTTTTCATGAACTTTGACATCAGCCAATGTGATCTTGAATAAGGCTTGCCATAAAGGTGGTGCTCTAGTGCACTATAACACATGGGGATTAAGTGTGAGTGATGTAGATGGGATTTGTCAATCATAGAGGAGATTGATATATCAGGCCTCTTGATATGCGAGACTGAGAAATGTACGACCGTACTAATGTGATTCAATATGCGATATATGAACTCACATGCATCTCAGACAATCTACTCTAGTTCAAGGAACATGGATTGAACGATGAGAGGATGGCGATTCCATGCCTCGAGTTCAATTCAGATATCAGAGACAAATGAACTATATGATCATGGAAATACTAATCATAGATTGTAGGTTGAAGTTGTTATCCAACTTTTTGAATTACCTGGGTAGTAATGATGTGTTTCTAGACCCCAATCTTTTCTTGTATGTCATAAGTTAGTCATGGACATTCACTGTCGATGTAATTCTGGACCTATAGGTTCACACATATGATACACTTGGATTAAAGGAGTATATTCATGAATGATGTTTAGATTGATTACTAAAGATGTTTAGGTATTCAATGAAACAACTAAGGTTCAAAACTGACCGACTGGACTCTGAAGCGATCAGTTCACACTGCCAACTGACTGGTTGGGTAGTGAACTGATCGGTTGAAGTGTCAATTCAATTGGACAAAACATTGGATGATGAATGCATGAACCCGGGAGTGAGATGGTTGGTTCACATATCCCATCCAACCGGTTCATGGGATGAACTGCCTAGTTCGGTTGCTAATTAGATTGGATCAAGCAGTGGTATTGACATCATGTTGTGCATTAATCATACATTGATTACCAATTTCATCTAGAATAGGAAACTACACGAACCAAGCAGTTCACTTAGCGAACTGACTGGCTCGCATACCAACTGACCGGTTTGCCATGCGTAGGTTCTAGAAAATTTATGAATTTGACCTTTTCGACTCCCACACATACTGGGAACCCTGACCATAGCCTCAACTCTAAATACAGGGGTAATGGGGGCTTCTCAAATCATAACAATTTTTTGACAATTGTCGTCCTCTCTGAGTGTGGTAAACAATAGAGAGCCCAAGCAAGTCCTACCTGATAAAAGGAGGGATAGCAAGGGAGAGACAATTGTGGGAGAGTGTATCAAATCTAGAAATTTGATGTTCTAAAGGTACAACTCCTTCCTATTAGCTCTGGTAGAGCAACATGGAGTTCTCAATGGTCCATGTGGACTTCTCTATAGGTGAGAGGCTTCTGCCACTATGATAACTATGTCAAAAACCGTTCATGGTGGCTAGATTGGGAGTCCATTGCTGACGACTATTTGAGTGCTGCGGAAGAAGAGCATGTTTCTTCCCGAAGAAGAAGCTCGTTGCTACTTAGAGAAGAAGCACGAAACTATATCAAGTTGCTCTGGGACCAGGTATAACTTTTGTTTCTTTCCTTCCTAGATACATTGTTGTTGACTCGATCTTACTGTTCAAGGGAATCAGACTTTTAATTTTTTGTCTCTTCTTCCTTTATCTATCACTCCAGTTTCCCTACAGTGGTATCAGATCTAAGTTAATTGAACATGTATCTTGGATTTATATTGATATTATTGGATTTATTTTATTGCATACGATGTGAGTATTAAAATGGTTTGTGTGCATATCTGATAAATTACCCCCCACACATATATATAAATTATATATATATAAATTATATATATATATATATATATATATATATATATATATATAAATGTATATATACTTTACATGATTCACCCTAAAATCGGTTTTGATGGTAGATGTGATGCCTAGTTATATATGGCCAATAACCCTAGATCTGTGTGTGCATGGTTGTGGTTGTTTATCCTATTTCTATCTCGATTTGCATACCGAGCCTCTCTCTCCTTTCTGAATGCAAACTAATGCTCTTCTTCCTATTTCCCCTCAAATGTAACTCGAGATTTTCACTTATAGAATGTAATAAGAAATAAAATAGTCTAATTTATATTTTGTCATGAGATGAAGTTATGCACCAGATGAACTGACCGACTCATGAGACGAACCGATTGACTGGAGGACAAGGAGGCCAGACGATAAGAGGATGAACTGATGGACTAGTGGCCCAATCGATTGGCTGGAGGAGTCTAGTCATTTCTTGAACATGAATACCAAACGACCGTTTCAAGAGCCCAATCAAGCGAATAGGAGGTGAGCTGACTGGTTTAAGAGTTGAACCGGTCAACATAGATTGGTTCTAGCACAAATCTTCAACAACAATAGGTTGCATGTGATGTGGACCCCAGGTGGTAGTAATTTCTTGTGGCTCTAAGGAATTACATTAGTATGGCCTTAGCC
Organism: Alisma plantago-aquatica; assembly: GCA_963693085.1. Lineage (NCBI taxonomy): Eukaryota > Viridiplantae > Streptophyta > Magnoliopsida > Alismatales > Alismataceae > Alisma > Alisma plantago-aquatica. Next base: position 1,491,722,443 of record OY856409.1, read on the forward strand.
ATCACTAGTGTGTTTTAATAATTGCATGTTCTCATTTGTGGTTATAACATATATATGATATGTACTATAAATATGTGGTGATTGGATATGTATATTGTCTTATTAATAAAATTCCCCAATATAATATTAATTCTTAGATGCTTTTCATAAGCAACACATATGAAAAGCTTGATCGACCAAGAATAAGTTATGAACAAGTGTGGTGCATTGTCTATCTCATGGAAGTGTGATGGTTGATATGTAGGTTCTGCCCAAGCAGGGTACATATTCTATTGTGTTGACCTTTTGGGTCAGGCTTAACTGAGTGTAGTTAATGAGATTAAGCACTAGAGGTATGTAGATTACTATGGCAAGGAGTTGCACATATCTTCTATCTTAGAATTGCATATGATGCAATTGGAAAAAGTTGCCTAGAGGCGAGAGGCTTCTACCGCTAGGAGAACTCCTTCAACCACCATTCGAGGTGGCTAGACCGAGAGGCCGTTGCTGATGACTGTTTGAGTACTGTTGAAGAATGAGCATGCTACTGCCTGAAGAAGAAGCTCGCTGCTGCTTCGAGAAGAAGCATGACACTGTATCAAGAGTTGTCATTGGACTTGCTCCGAGACTAGGTATAACTCTTGTTACTTTCCTTCTTAGATACATTGTTGTTGACGCGATCTTGTTGTTTAAGTGAATCATGCTTTTAATTTTTTATTTCTGTGGCCTTTATCTGTCACCTCAATTTCCCTATAGTGATATCAGAGCTAGGTTAATTTCCCATGTATCTGGGATTTATATTGATATGATTGAATTTATTTTATTGCATACGATGCGAACATTAAATTGGTTTATGTGCATATATGATATGCAATTTACACGCTTTGCCCTAAAATCAATTTTGATGGTGAATGTGAAGCATGGTTATGCCCAATAACTCTAGAACTGTATGTGCATAGTTGTGGTTGTTTATTCTTATTTATATCTCGATTTGCATATTGATCCTCTCTCTCCTTTCAAAATGCAACCTAATGCTCTTCTTCCTATTTCCCCTCAAATGTAACTTGAGATTTTCCCTTATGCAATGTAATAAGAAATAGAATAGTTTAATTTATATTTTGTCATGACATGATGTTCTGCAACAGACGTACTGACTGTCTCGTCAGACGAACCGATTGACTACAGGATGAGGAGGCCAGATGACAAGAGGATGAATCGATCGACTAGTGGCCCAATCATTCGGCTGGAGGAGTTCAGCCATTTCTTGAACCTAAAGACCAAACGACCATTCCAAGAGCCCAACTAAGCGAGCAGGATGTGAGCCAACCAGTTCAAGAGTTGAACCGATCAACCTAGATTGGTTTGAGCACAAATCTTCATCAAAGATTGGTTGCAGGTGATGTGGACCCTAGGTGGTAGTAATTTCGTGTGGCTCCAAGAAATTACATTAGTATGGCCATAACCGTCGCTTGTGTTTTTTAATAATTGCATGTTATCTTTATGGTTATAACATATATATGATATGTACTATAAATATGTGATGATTGGATATGTATTTATTATAAAATTCCCCAATATAAAATTAAGTCTTAGATGCTTTCCATACATGAAAAGCTTAATCGACCAAGCTTACGTTACGCCCAAGTGTGGTGCATTGTCTATCTCGTGGAAGTGTGATGGTAGATATGTAGATTCTTCCCAACATATTCTATTGTGTTGGCTTTTTGGGTCAGACTTAACTGAGTTTACTTAATGGGATCAATCACTAGAGGCATGCAAATGACTATGGCTAGAAGTGTGCATATCGTCTGTCTAAGAATTACATATGATGTAATTGATAAAGTTTCCTACCTTAATAATTGACTATGGATGTTGGCATTGCCCGGGAATAGTTGAATTATTTTGGATCTTGGCTCACTAGAAGATTGTATGCCACAATGTTCTAAATTGATACATGAGGATTATCAATTTGAACAAAAAGTGGGAGTGATAACTAATTAAAGACCTAACTAATATCATTAACTTATCAAATCAAATAAATCAAAAATATTTTGAAAAGTTACAATATTTATTTCTAGAATCTAATGGAAAACATAAACACATTATTATTGCGATCATTCCTTGAGAAGGACAAAAATAATTGGGATTAGATTCCGCTTCTTGTTTAGGATTTTGAGAAGAGTTCTCGTAAATGAGAAAAAGCTCTATATCCTTGAAAGATCAGAGCCAGAGGAACTCACTCAAAATGCACCTAAGGCTGAAATAGATGTTTACTGGAAGCATGCCAATGATGCCAAAGACATTTGAGTACCTTATGCCATATTGTACGAACTATGAGTTGTATGCGAATCATGAAAATATGGATATTCTTGAGACGGTAACATATCTTAAGAATAATGTAAAGAAAGTAACGTATAATTTCTATCTCAACATGAAAACATGGACATTCTTGAGATGGTAACACATCTTAAGAATAATGTAAAGTAAGTAAGGTGTATGTCTGTCTCAACATGAGATGATGACACAAACATAGTAGATGTCTAAAGAAAGATGTTACTCGATGACATATGTCTTCAAGTACGTGACTTGAACAATGAGATCATATGTATGATAAGAGTAGATACATTCTTGTTATGTCCCTAGTCATATATTACTATGGAAGCAAGAAAGACAATAATGATACATAAGACTAGAGTGTATGTTGACTGATTATAGAGTCTCATTAGTCATGATATGTGATATCAAGTCAAGCACACAAGGATATGTTAGAGAACCATATATCAGACAAATCCACCATGAGAGTGATACATGAAGACCATAGAATGCTAGTCAAAATCATATCTCATAGTGATAGTGGTGACTATGGTTCTTAAACCTGAAGTCACTACATTCATCACATGTTATTCATGTACTTTGACATCATCAACCGTGGTCTTGAATAAGATTTTCTATAAAGGTGGTGCTCTAGTGCACTATGACACATGGGGATTGAGTGTGAGTGATGTAGATGGGATTTGTCCCTCCTAGATGAGATTGATATCCAGAGCCTCTTGATAAAAGAGATTGCAAAATGTACAACCGTACTCATGTGATTCAATGTAATATATGAATTCACGTGAATCTCAGTCAGTCTACTCTAGTTCAAGGAACATAGATTGAACGATGAGAGGAGGACGATTGCATGTCTTGAGTTCAATTTGGATATCAGAGATAAAGGAACTATACGATCACAGTAATACTAATCATGGATTGTAGGTTAAAGTTGTTCTCCAACTATCTGAATTACTTGGGTAGCATTGATGTGTTGCTACAACTCGCTATTTTCTTATGATGTTATAAGTTAGTTATGGACATTCACTACCAACGTAATTCTGGACTTATATAGTCACACACATAGGATACACTTGGATGAAAGGAGTATATTCATGAATGATGTTTAGATTGATTATTAAAGGTGTTTAGGCATTCAATTAAACAACTGAGGTTTAAAATTGACCGATTGGACTCTAAACCGACCGGTTCACACTGCTAACCGACCAGTTTGGCAGTGAATTGATCAGTTGGAGTGTCAACAAAATTGGAATCAATATTGGTTGATCAATGAATGAACCATGGAGTGAGACTACCGATTTACATAATGAACTGGCCGGTTAACATATCCAACCGATTGGTTCATAGGATGAACTGTCCGGTTCGGTTGCCAATTCGATTGGATCAATGAGTGGTAATGATGTCATGTTGTGCATTAATCGTACATTGATTACCAATTTGATTCAAAATAGGAAACTATATGAACCAACTAGTTCACTTAGCAAACCGACTGGCTTGTGCACTAACCGACCAGTTGACTTTGCAAACCGGCCGGTTTGCTATGCACAAATTTTAGAAAATTCATCAATTTGACCCTTTCGACTCCCGCACAGATAGGGAACCTGACCCTAGCCGCTCCTATAAATAGAGGGTACTGGGGACTTCGCAGAACAAAATAGTTGCTCTGACAATTGTTGTCCTCTCTGGTTGTGGTAACCAATAGAGAACCCGAACAAGTCCTATCCAATAAAGAGCGGGAGAATAAGGGAGAGACATTCTGGGAGAGCGTCTTGATGTTTGAGAGGGACATTCTTGACCCTCCCGTTATCTTTCATTAACTAATCTCAATAGTCTGATATTAGGCATTTAAAGACACGAAATTGGTTGAGAGGTGAATCTCTAGATACTTAATAGGGAAAGGGGATTGAGTAAATGGAAGAATGTGAAAGACAACAAAGCCTAAGAGATTCAGTGAAATTTTGTTTTAAGCTCGATATACATTAGAAACTAAACAATGCAAAAAAAAGGGTTTATTATATATACTATTTAGGTTGATGGTTTAATGAATACTGTGACGTAAGCATGCAAAGCTATGATGCTAGGTTGTATTCAAAATGTGAAAACTAAACTGAGATAGTTGTCTTTTTCCTCATTAGTGCTTGTAATCTCTGATGTCACCCGCCGAAATCCTGGAAGACCATAAAGTGTTTCTTTATTTCATACTTTAGCTCCTGTTTGGAAATGAATTGGATCTGGATCCAACCTTGTTATTTTGTAATAATTATCCCAAATTAACAACGGCATAACTTGTTTGGTTGTTTAGCAAAACTACTATAAATAGGATTAGGATTGAGCTAATCAAGTTTCAATCGATATGTCAAGAACAAATCAGTTTTGCTCTAATCGGGATTAAAGATATGGCATGGATCTTCTTATTTATTCTGAGATTGATATGACATAATATTCTGACCTAATCAATTTTCAAAAAACAATATAACTAACTCTAGACCACACTTGTCCAACAGCCCGAACTAACCCGGTCTAGACTTCAATAACCTGCTTTGTTCCCAAACAGAGGCTTAGTGAATCTTATCATGGGCGTGGATGTCTCTCCATAGACATTTGAAATTGAAATGGTCCGATGGGTACATAGGGTAGATGTCATCCAAGACTAGAACTTGTTGCCTCGTCAACGGTGTAGTCGTCGCTTTTATGCAAGAACAAAAGTTGTGTCTGGACTCGTGAACGGCGTGGTCGTCGTTTATGCATTAATATCAGGAGCCATTCACAGACTTGCTGCCTTTCTGTTCCGGCAACCGTCTGGACCGGATCCTGCCGGGCAAACCTCAAAGCCATGGATTGCCTTGCCATTATAGGCTTGTTCCTTCTCGTCGCAGCTCCTACAATGGGCACAGGAATCCTGTGGAACAGGGGACCAAGGTACTGGTTCGAACGCGGCACTGCTACAGCAACTACGACGGGCTGGATTCGCCCCCGAAGTTCATGGTCCGGTTCGACACCTCGGAATGGTGCCAACGATAATGTGAGGTGATGTACGTGACGACTAGAGGCAGGGCACGGACATCTGCCTTATCAGGACACAAGAGGGCGAAACCACATTTGTTTCAACCATCGAGGTTCAGAAACTGCACAAAGACATGTACTCCCTCCTTGAATTCTCCTCGTTCGCGCTATTCCTGAAACGTCGCCTTCAGCGCCAATGTTACCATCCCGATGCCGTGGCTGATCACGTCTGACCCCGTATATATCTACTTCACCATGTATTTTACTGTACCCGTCCCAGGTAACAGCCAAATGGCGATCGACTTGTACAAGGACGGTGAGCTGTTCAGTAACGCTAGCAATCCTATCCGGCCAAAGTATGGATTCGGCTCTTAATACTCTGCTTTAGGGTACACAGCTTCCAATAGTCCAATGAATCGGCATTTGACCTGGTGCCTTCTAGTGGATCAACACTACCGCCGGCGATTAGCGGAATGGTGTTTTTCTTAATAGAGGTTATAAGTAATGCCACAGACAGCAGTGACGGTAATTCTACTCTCTAATTGTAACAACATTATGCGAAAGCTGCACTTGATGTATTTAACCTTGCGCTACACCTAATGATGCTGTCTGTAGTGGAGGCATTGTCAATGCTGCAGAGCAATTTCACAGTTCTTCAGGACTGGACCGGCGACCCTTGCCAACCAGAGGGCTACACATGGGAGTGGGTGGGTTGCAGCTATCGTGACAATTCACCCCCTCACATCAACAAACTGTAATATATCACCTTGCTCTCTGTTAAATATTTAATAATTTGCAGTCCAAACTGCAATGCACAGTACTTATGATTATCTAAGGCACTTACTCATTACACATAGTAAAGTTTTTAGTCTTCTACTTATCCCTGTGTTACTCACTTCCCCTGTTTGTAGTATTAGTTTGCATGCTTGACATGACAGGCTTCTTAGAGGATATCAACTCTCAGACGCCATCCCAGACTTCAGTTCCCTTGATGCTCTTGAATATATGTAAGTTTATTATTAATGTAAATATGCAAGAGTTGTTAGCCTGGCTTAATGAAAAAAAACTTCTTTTATTTGCATAGCTAATTATGAACAAACTTTTAGTATATGATTTGACAAATGAAGTGGCTATGTTCCGGAATTGAATGATACATAGAAACTTAAGCAACAACAGCTTCTCGGGAAAAGTTTCAGACTTCATTGGCTCCCTTCCGAAACTTTAGACCCTGTAAGTGCTTCAAATTGAATGGATTATCTTCGACAAAGGTATGGAAACATAGTGTTAGAATACAAATCTGAAATCTGCTCCTGCACACACAGGGATTTGTCCTTCAATGGCTTCGACAGCATACCATCCTCACTGTGTGAAAATCCCAATATAACTTTGATGTAAGCAAAAGATTTGCAGCATACATGTAAATTATTAAGAATAGAGTTTAAGGTGTTACCTCATTATTTTTTGTCACTCTAAGAGCGAGTAAATTGTCTGTTTGAGGAGGAGGGGGAGCGGGGTCTCCCTAAGACTCAAAAAAAAAAATTGTCTGTTCTAACAGCACTAGAAGCAACCCAAAAATAGAAGCTCCGGTCCAAGCACCTCCTGGTCCGTCAACACAAATTAGTGCAAGCAAAGTTCGCATCCCCAAGATAGCTGTTTGTTTCTTCATATTGGCTACAATTGTCGTGTTGTGATCCATGTTTGTAATGTGGTATACGACATCTGTGGTTTTAGTATGCTCCAGTGCACTATTATTTGGGTGATATAAAAGCAGGTTTAGTGAGTACTTGTATACCATAATTGGTGGGCATTCTAGTCAAACTGTATTATACAAATGAATTTATTTGCACATTTTTAGGACAGTAGCATATGCATCTAGCAAGATTGGTTCTGTTGGTTATATGCTACTTAAAAAGCTTTATTACAAACTATAGCAGTTGCCCTTCATCTCTGCATTCCGAACTGTTTTTAGCTGTAAGAATTATAAACCATGATAACAAAGGTTATACAACTCTTCACGAGGTAGTGGCTGTTGGTATAGTATGTCTAGAGAGCCAATCATATGATTATTGCAATGAGGCATGCTATACTTGATTTGATAATAATAAAAGCAATTTCCTTCTATATGTTTTAACTATTTTGAGATAGTAGTATAACATGTTACATGTCTAGAGAGTGACAGTACTCAATGACGTATGTCTTCAAGTACGTGACTTGAACAATGAGATCATACAGATGTTAAAAGTATGTACATTCTCACTATCATCCCTAGTCGGTTGTTATTGTGGAAATAACCATAGACATCAATAACACATGATACTAGAGTGTGTGTTGGTTGATGACAAAATCTCATGAGTCATGATATATGATATCAAACTATTCACATAGATACATGTTAGAGAACAGTGTATCAGACAGACCTACCGTAAGAGTGATGCATGGAAACCACACTTGGTTAATCATGATCATCTCTTATAGTATTGGTGGTGACTGTAGTTCTTAGATCTGAAAGCATTACATTCATCACATGTGGTTGGGTACACTTTGACATCATCAGATGCAATCTTGAAACATGGATTGTTATAACGATGATGATTGAGTGACTTTGACGCATGGGGACTTGACTGTGAGTAATAGATATGGAATTTGTCCCTCCTAAGGGAGTGTGATATCCTGACCACTTGAGGAGTGAGATTGAGAAATGCATGACCATGCACATGTAAGTCAATATATGATATTGAGCTTACATATATCTCAGACAATCTACTCTGAATCAAGAAATATGGATTGAACGTTTGTAGAGGATGACAAGTCCATGCCTTGAGTTCAATACGGATATCAGCGACAAAGGAACTATACATTCACTTAACACCAGTAACAGATTGTAGGTTGAAAGCTGTTCTCCAACTTTCCTCTTGACTTGGGTAGCACTGATGTGCGACTAGGCACCACTCTTTACTTGTGATATCATATGTTAGTTATGGACATTCACTGTCAACATGAAATGGAACTATAGGGTCACACACATAGGATTAACCTGGAAGAAGAGTTTATCCATGAATGATGTTTAGATTAATTACTAAAGTGTTTAGGTACTCAATTAAACATTCAATCAATAGACTTGACTCAGAATCATCAAGTTCAAGTATTGAACCAACTGATTAGAGTGTCAGATTGATTGAGAAATGTATTGACTAAGTTCTGCACAACCTGGACCACCAACCGACTGGTTCACTGGGTGAACCCATTAGCTCATGGTCAGTGAGATGAATGGTTCAATCTAGTGAACCGGTCAGTTCACATGGACGAAACGAGCATGTGTTGGGTTTTCCGGTTCGTGAGAAAAGATCTTCGTTTCACTTGTTCAATTCTATTGGGACAAGAATTAATCTTTACATTAATTAGAAACGAATAAGAAAAGTCAATTGTGGGCAAGTCTGGGAAGTGAAACGAACAGTTCACTGGGTGAATCGATCGGATCACCTGCCCAAATGACCGATTCAGTTATGAACCAATCAGCTCACCTACCTAAACGACCGGTTCACCTACCACAATACAATAAGTTCATGGAAAATCTGGACCCTTCTAGTCCCGCACAGACTGGGAACCCTGACCTTGCCCTCTACTATAAATAGAGGGGTATAAGGGGGCTTCTCAGAACACACAACTCAGAACATCAGTTGCTCTGCAAAGTTGTCGTCCTCTCTAATTTTGGTAACCGAGAGAGCCCAAGCAAGTTCTACCCATCCATGGAGGAATAGTGAGGGAAAGACAACTATAGAAAAGCGACTGGTGGTGGGAGAATGTGTCGGTGACTAGTACACCGATAGAAGGGGACGACTCCTACTATGTCCTTTAGGAAAACTAGAGTTCCCGGTGGTCCGTGTGGACTATCTATAGAGGTGAGGGATTTCTACTACTCAAGAGGACGACTATCAACCGTAGTCTGGGTCAAGACCAAGAGCTGCAGTGACGTCGTCAAAGACTAGGTGGTTGAAGGCCGCATTAGTTGTGAGGTATTGTCGCTGAGCCTCGCTGAGCAAGCCTCAGGACCAGGTATATCTCGCTAAATAATCTTTCCTATCACATAGTTGTTGATGCGATCTGTTGGTTATGGATTTGTGATTAGATAAAATCTTTGTTTCCACTTCCTGTTCTGTCCCACAAAACCCAACAGTGGCATCAGAGCCAAGTCAACATACTATATTTTAGGATTAATCGATATGATCACTTTTTTTTTGCCATTTATTTATTACTTGCGATGCAAATACTTTAACTGGCTAATGTGCATATCCGATTAAACACCACAAATCCCTATATACATATATGATATGGTATATATATGCAATCTATACGCGTCGTCCTAAAACAGTTTTGATGGTGGATGTGTAGAGTGGTTATGGCCTATAAACTCCTATGTGTGTGCTTGGTTGGTTGTGGTTGTTTGCATCTCGGTCTGCATACTGAGTCCTTTCTTCTATTCCAAATGTAACTTAAGATAACTCGAGCCTTCTCTTCTACCTTTGATCCCCCCGAATGTAACTCGAGGTTTCCTAAAGAGATATGTTAAAGTAGGATAGTTTTGTTTCCTATTATGTCGAAGAACGATGAGCGCCCAGACGAGTGATTGGAGGACCGAGATGACCGGCTGATGTTACGAGACGAGTAGCTGGTGGCCTGAAGAGGATCACGACGACGTGACAAACTGACTGTATGGAGGTGCCAGACGATCGATTGGTGATAACCAACCGGCGGGCCAGGAGGCGAGCCGATCAGTCATAAGATGAGCTAATAAACCCAAAGCGGCCCAAGCACAGATCTTCATCAACAATATATTGTTGCATGTGATGTATACCTAGATGACCTAATTCCTTGTGGCTCAAGGAATTACAAATAGGATGGCCATAATCATCGCTTTATCGCTTCACATGTTTTCTTGTGGGATATAGCATATATATGATACATACTATATGTGTGGTGATTGGATATTTATATGTATATAAGTATCAAACCCCTCAAATAAAATATTCAAGTCTAAGATGCCTTGCATAAGCAGCATACATGAAAAGCTTAATCGACAAGCGTGGGCATCCCAAGGGTGGTGCGATGTATATCTCATGGAAGTGTGATGGTAGTTGTGTGGGCCCGCCAAGCGGGTGCACTCCTATCGTGTTGGATTTTGGTTCAGGCTTAACTAAGTGGTCTTAATGAGATTAAGCACTTAGAGGCATGCTGATGACTATGCAAAGAGTTGTACATATCATCTATCTAAGAATTGCATAAGATGTAATTGGTAAATGTTACCTACCTTAATAATTGATTATGGATGTTGGCGTTGGCTGGGTAATAACTCAATTGGTTTGGATCTTGGCTCACTAGAAGGTTGTATGCTGTAATCTTCAGAATTGATGGTGAGGGCTATCAATTTGATCAAAGTAGTGGGAGCAACAATTAAGTAAAGACCTAATTAATATCGCCAACTTTATCAAATCAAAGAAATAAAAAATGTTTTGAAATGTTGCAAAATTCTTTTGTAGAATCAAAATGACAAACACAAATACATTATCGTTGCAATCAATTCATAAATGTGATAAAATTTAAATCTGGTTTGGTACCTTTGAGAAGTGCTCTCAATAGTGAGTGTAAACTCTAAAGTCCTTGAAAGACTAGAGCCAGTAGAACCACTCCAAATGCACCGAAGGCTAAAATTGGATGCTTAATTAAAGTATGCCAATGATACCTAAGGCATGAAGAACCTTATGTTGAGCTATATGAACTATGAGTTGCATAGATAGCTTGAAACATGGACATTCTTGAGATGGTTATACATCTTACGAATCATGTAAAGCGTGAAAGGTATAATGTCTTCAAAACGATGTTTGAGTATAATCAGACAGATGGAGATCAAGATCATATGCTCAATATGATTGTGCATATAGATTAACTGTGATTTCTTATAGGTCAAGAGTTGACCAAACATACGATTCTACAAATCATTGTGTGAATCATATAGCCAGTTTATCAAATGTTGAGAAACTTGGCCAAACCATTGTCTGAAATGCTTGGCATGCTGATGCCAAAGCATAAATGAAGAAAGGACAAAACCTGTGATAATTATCAGCAAAGTGAAGTTCATAGACTAAATCAAGGTCAAGAAATGTTTGAAGACAAGCTTAGGTCCAAGTCTTCATCACTCAAGATATGGAGAGGAGTAAGATGAAAGGGAAATAACCTCTTTATAGAGGATCTCAGGAAGACGAAAGAGAGATAGAGATCTCTACTTTAGGACCTAAGAAGAAGTAAGCTAGAAACTGTGCGGAGCAAGAGTTGCTACCATTACAGTTACAATATGACATTCATGGGCATATAATAGAATTAGTGAATTGCTATTATACACTTGCCATCAATGAAATCGTCATACATATTGTATGGACAAGAGTGTAATGAACTGATGTTTCATATCAAAGAAATGATCTTTGATGGCAATACCTATGTCTGATCAACTATATTTGATAGTTAAAGAGACAAATGTGTATGACACATGTAATGAATGACATGATAACTCAAACTTTAATGCCTATAGCATAGTCATTTGTAGTGCATAAATGAGAATTGCATTTCAAGAAATCCATATGATGGTTATCTAGACTCATTTCAGTTATTGAACCAATAGAGACATGCTAATATCATTCATTGTGCAATATGACAAAGGTTCTTCACTAGATGTAGTGGGAGAACAATTATTCTATTAAGGATTATACATATTGATGTATATAGACCTTTTAGAATAAATGCTAAAGGTAATCAATAGTACTTCAATATAGAGAGAGAGGAGGTTGTAGGATGCACTCAACTATAGACTAGGAACCTCATATAGAGTTTTGCAATGAATGCACAACCTTGGAATCAAGCCTAAGGGGTCGTATTTATAGTTGGGGATGCCTCTTAACCTTTGAGAACACTTAAGGGCGAATGCTAGCCATTTGAGGTGTTGCAACATATATATTTTTTAGTTTTGCAACACTCCAAAAACTAGAAACACTTCTATGCACTTTTCTATTCAGTGCTCTCAGTCGGGTTTGTATTAAGGTAACTCGACCGAATGCAATGTGTGACAAAGCTATTTTGACTAATCGATCGAGTTTGTCCTGGTAGAAACTCGATCGATAGATTAAATCAATTTTTTTCCAATGTAGTGGTTGGTTGAGTTCTAAGTATAGGAAACTCGACCGAACCATGACATACTCAAAATCCATCAAGGATCGATTGAGATTGTAATTCGACTAATAAAGTGCCTGTAATGAAAATTGGAAAATATCATTAAAGTGCTTAAATATTTGATTTAAGTGCTCCTGATTTTTTCAAAGCTTAATTACAAGTCATTCAATCATTACAAGTGATTTATAACATGATTCTAAAAGATTTACATCATATTACATAAAAGTGCACTTGTATTGACTTTGACTTGCCTTTTCTCCAACTTAGGATGCGCAAGTTAGGGTGTTTGGAGTGTGTTTATACATAATCTGAATCGTTCAAGTAGAGACATTAGACATAATTAATTGGAATGGTTTAGTCATGTTAAAACAAGGGTTTGATCAATTTAGACCCAACGTCAATATTGACCTAGAGTCAACATTCTCCCCCTTTTTGAATATGACAAACCATTCCATAAATGTATTGAAAGCACATAAGTAAAGTCATACCTTCTGGGAAACCTAGGGGTTTCAATAAAATAGAGTTCATATGCTCTGTCTCAATTGATTCTAGTGGAGTTCTTGTATTCCCCCTCATTTGATGCTATTTCTCCTACATGGTTAGCATTCATAACATTTATAGAATACTATGTGTTCTACTCTTATATGTTTTCTCCCCTTTACATAGACATGCTACTTCCTCTACATGTAAGACAAGCTTTCTCCCACTGCTTTACAGAAGAAGATATGCTTTCTCCCCCATTGTTATTTCAAAAAGGTTGGGTATGAAGAGATAAGAAACACCACTTGTTAAAAGAATGGAGATAACAAAAGTTATAATGGAGAGTAGAAGCAAAAACTAGGGCCTTGTCCAAGCATAGAAAGAAAAGCAAGTTAAAGCATGCGTTTGAATAACCCATAAAGTAATTCTAGCAAAGATCAAGGCAGAAGAAAGTGTTGTAGAAAAACAATAAATCACAACTTTCACCATCAACATGAGAAAATTCATCCAAAAAGTGTGAGGGCACTCATCGTGATGCGATGATTCTTTCTCAGAAGGTCATTTCTGCATAAAAAACATTAGTCTTGCATCAAAATCTGACACTGGAGCAAAATATGCATATATTTCAAGGATGCTCCAATTTCTACATACAATGTAGCTCTATATATCCCACATCACAATGTTATATAAGCAACTCAAGATAGTTGATATGCAATTCAAGGAACATTCTTTAGCATGAAACAATATACAAACATAGTATATAGTTGAATATTACTTGATGAAAAGATAAGCAAGGCTAGAACTACATGTATACAAACTATTAGTAGATGATATCACAAGTTAGGGCTACTAGTAGGATATAGATCATAGAAAAAGAGGCACAAGTTAAAGAGCAAGCTATGAGTAGATGTAGAGATATATCCAAACAAAGAGATATGCAATTTTATAAGCAAGAAAGGATATAACTGAACTAGAAAATATGCATTCTTACCAAAAGATGATTACCACTAAGAACCTTAAGGTTGTATCACAAAAAGATATACAACTAGATAGATGTATAAAGTTAGAGCACAACAGAAGCAATTTAAGACACAATCAAGAGATCCAATCAGATCATCATCAAAACCGACAAAACAACTCAAACCAAGTAATTGCAAGATATAGGGATACCACTAGTCGAATACCAAATTATAAAATTTTAGAGATAGAGTTGTAAGCAAGAATGACAATTTAAAAACATGGAAATGAGGTATAAAAGGTACAAAAGGGAGTGCCAAAAGATAAGGCTTTTAGATGAGAAAATCTAGTTGAGAGGGAAATTCTCATTCAAAAAGCCAACTGTGTATTCTGTGCATAGTGATATTGGTCGAATTACTGACAGGACAAACTCGATCGACAACATCGATTGGTGCCTATCGATCGAGCCTCTGTTAGGACAAACTCGATTGACAGAGATGCTATAAAAAGCACATATTTTGGAAAAACATATCTAGAGAAATGATAAAAAGTAAATCCTATCCAACTCTATGCAGACAAGTTAGTAATGTACTATGAAAGCAGTAGAAGCAACTGTTCAACAATAAAGTGATAAAAACACTATATGCCACTTTTGACTCAAAAACCATATGTATAGTGCTCACTAACTTGGCAAAATACACTATGATCAAACAGATCAATAATAACATTACCTCTGAGATTACCATTGATTTTGCACTTGTTTCTGCCCCATACACATCTCACCTTTCTTCTTTCATGTGGATTGAGAAGACAATTTGCAAATCCATAGCACATGTCAATCTTTTAGCAAGTACCTACAAGAAGAAAGATGAAGTGGTCCACAATCATGTTTTTGGGTCCGGAGGGGTTAGCTTAGCAACCCAAATTGTATTGCTAATGGGTGCTTTCTTGAAAGAACAACAAGTAGAATAATGATCAAAATCATTGGAATAGTTGCACGTGCCCATAGCCTTGGAACTAGAGGATTATCTATGGAAGATTGGAGCTCCTTTGCCTTTGTTTTTCCTATAACTACCATCATACCCAAAACCATTTATACTAATATGTTTAGTAGTATGGTGTAGAATATCATTAAGATTCTTTTTACCAACTAAGAATTTTTTCAAAGAAGATCTCAAACTATGATTATCATGCATAATAGAGGTAATAGTAGAAGACAATTTAATAATACTATCTCTAGTATGATAAAGATCATTTTCTAAGCAAAGAGATTTGGTCATGTAAGAATCTCTTTGAATATGAAGAGGAACAACATTATTCTCTCTACTAGTAGACCTAGAGCAAGATTCAAGCACATTGATTTCAGCAAGCAAGGAAGCATTTTCATTTTCAAACAAAGTAATTTTAGAATGATAGATCCTATTTTCAGATTTTAAAGCTTTCAAATCCAAGTCCTTGTTCTTATTTTCAATTTATGAACATCTATATAATGCATGAGAGAATCAAAAATGTTACTATGCTCTATATTAGAACTTTACACAAGAGGTGGAGCTTCTAGAAATCTAATCTTGTCAACCATATTAGCATTTTCAAGTTTAAGTGAATCTACTTGACTAGGACAATCATTTTTGTTACCAAGAAAGCAAGCATTAACATGTTCAAGATCATCTATTTCTACAGGAAAATTACCAACTATTCTAGCAAGCTTTTTATTTTTCCTTTTAGAAGACTTAACAGAGGCACGAGTAGCATTAATGATAGCAATTAAGGGTTCGTTAGCTAAAAAGTTAATATGTACCTCATTTGAGTCTTCGTTTTTTGAAGCCATAAGAAGAAAATGGCATCCTCTTTCATCACTAGAGCTTGAGGTAGATCCTCCACTTGATTCTTCATTTGAGCTTGAGATGGAGGAGTCACTTGAGATGTTGTGCCATTTCTCCTTCTTCTTGTACTTCTCTTCTCCTCTCTTGTGATGATGGGTCTTTTTGTCTTGTAGACAATCTATCTTGAAGTGACACTTATTTCCACACTTGAGGAAGCATATGAAGGAGGAAGATTCACCTATGTAGAATCTATCCTTTGAGTATATGGCATCTTTTTCAACATGAGAGGATGAAGAGGCTTGACCCACAATATCTTCAATTTGAGCCTTGATTTCAGCCTTCACCAAGGGCTTACCCACTCTTACTCAAAGTATTTAGCCCTGAATATCTTCAAAAAGGGATGGCTTCCCTTGTTCTTCTTCACCTCTCTTAGCCAAGAGAGAGCCTTCATCTTCATGGTTGAATGAGAGTTTGGGAGGTGGTGGAAGTGAGAGCCTTATAAGATATACATGTAGGAATAACTCTCTTACAAATCTCTACTCACTCTAATAGATGATGCAAGTGATTAAGCTTAGAGAGAGAAGAGGTTGTAGGATGCACTCAACTATAGACTAGGAACCTCATATAGTTTTGTATTGAATGCTCAACCTTGGAATGAAGCCCAAGGGGTCCTATTTATAGTTGGGGATGCCTCTTAGCCTTTGGGAACACTTAAGGACGAATACTAGCCATTTGGGGTGTTGGAACAGATATATTTTTGAGTTTTACAACAAACTAATGGCAAGAAACACTTTTCTACACTTTTCCGTACAATGCTATTGGTCGAGTATCTATAAAGGTAACTAGACCAAATGCACTATACAACAAAGCTAATTTGAACAATCGGTCGAGTTTGTCCTGGTAGGAACTCGATTGATAGATTAAATCAGTTTTGTTCTAGTGTCATGGTCGGTCGAGTTCTGAGTATAGGAAATTCGACCGAACTATGACATTCTCAAAATCCATCAAGGATTGGTCGAGATTGTAACTCGACCGATAAAGTGCCTCTAATGAATTTTGAAAAATGTCATTATAGTGTTTTCATATTCGATTTAAGTGCCCCTAATTTTCTAAGCTTAATTACAAGTCATACAATCATTACAAGTGATTTACAATAAGATTCTAAAAGATTTACATAATATTCCACAAAAGTACACTTTTATTGACTTTGACTTGTCTTTTCTCCAAGTTAGGATGTGCAAGTTAGGGCATTTGGAGCGTTTCTATACCTAATCTGAAATCGCCCAAGTAGAGACATTAGACACAATTTATTGGAATGGTTTAGTCATCATCAAAACAAGGATTTTGTCAATTTAGACCAAGAGTCAACATTGACCTAGAGTCAACATTCTTCCTCTTATGAAAATGACAAACCATTCCACAAATGTATTGAAAGCATGTAAGTAAAGTCATACATTTTTAGAAACCCAGGGGTTTCAATAGAGTTGAGTTCATATGCTCCCCCTCAATTGATGCTAGTGGAGTTCTCAAACTCCCTCTCAATTTCTGCCATTTCTCCTACATGGATAGCTTTCACAATATTTATAGAATACTATGTTTTATACTCATATATTTTTTCTCCACTTTACCTCTTCCCATTGACATAGACATGCTTCTCCCTCTTCATGTAAAACATGGTTTCTTCCCCTACTTTACAGAAGAAGACATGCTTTCTCCCCCTTTTCATTACGAAATGGTGGGGATATCGAAGCTATAAGAAACACCTCTTGTTAAACGAAAGGAGATAACAAGAGTTATAATGGAGAGTATAAGAGCAAAATATAGGGGATTGTCCAATCATAGAAAGAAAAGCAAGTTAAAGCATGCGCTTGAACAACCCATAAAGTAATTCGTGCAAAGATCAAGGCAAGAGAAAGAGCTGTAGGAAACCAATAAATCACAATGTTGACCCTTAAGATGAACGAAGTCATCCAAAGAGTGTCACAACTCATTGTGATGCAATCAGTCTTGCTCAGAAGGCCGTTTCTACATAAGAAACACTAGCCTAGCATCAAAATCTGACATTGGATCTAAATCTGCATATATTTCAAGAATGCTCCAATTTCTACATACAATGTAGCTCTATATATCTTACATCACAATGTTATGTAAGCAACACAAGATAGTAGATACGTAATTCAAGGAACAAGCTTGAGCAAAAATCAAGATACTAGCATAGTTTATAGTTGAATACCACTTGATCAAAATATAAGCAAGGCTAGAACTACATGTATATGAAGTACTAGTAGATGATATCACAAGTTAGGGCTACTAGTAGGATCTAGATCATAGAAAATGATGCACAAGTTAAAGAGAAAGCTATGAGTAGATGTAGAGATATATCCAAACAAAGAGATGTGCAGTTTTAGAAGTAAGAAAGGATATAACTGAACTAGAAAATATGCATTATTACCAAAAGATGATTACAACTAAGAAACTCAAGGCTGTATCACAACAAGATATACAACTAGATAGATGTAGCAAGTTATAGCACAATGGAAGCAATTTAATAAATAACTAAGAGATCCAAAGAGATCATCATCAAAACCTGCAACACAACTCAAACCAAGTAATTGCAAGATATAGGGATACCACTAGTGGAATACCAAATTATAGAAATTTGAGAGATAGAGTTGTAATCAATAAAGACAATTTCAAAACATGGCAATGAGCACATATAAAAGGTACCAAAGGGAGTTCCCAAGACTAAGGCTATTGGTTGAGAAAATCTAGTTGAGAGGGAAATTCTCATTCAACAAGCCAACTGTGTATTTTGTGCAAAGTTCCATGGGTCGAATTACTGACAGGACAAACTGGACCGACAACAACTGTTGGCAACACCCGTCGGTGCCTATCTATTGAGTTTGTGTCAATACAAACTCAACTGATAGAGCTGCTGTCAAAAAGCACAAAATTTGAAAAACATATCTAGAGGCATGATAAAAAGTAAATCATATCCAACCATGTGTAGGAAAGTTAGTAATTCACTATTAAAAGTAGTTTTTGAGCAATAAAGTGATAAAAACTACGATATTCCACTTTTTACTCAAAAACCATATGTATAGTGCTCGCTAACTTGGAAAAATACACTATGATCAAATACGATCAAGAATAACATTCCCACTGAGATTACCATTTATTTTGCACTTGTTTCTACCCCATACACATCTCAATTTTCTTCTTTTATGTGGATTGAGAAGGCAATTTGCAAATCCATAGCACATGTCAATCCTTTAGTAAGTACCTACAAGAAGAAAGATGACGGTCCCCAATCATATTTTTGGGTCCAGAGGGGTTAGCTTAGCAACCCAAATTGTATTGCTAATGGGTGCTTTCTTTAAAGAATAACAAGTAGAATAATGACCAAAATCGTTGCAATAGTTTCACGTGCCCATAGCCTTGGAACAAGAGGATTATCTATGGAATATTGGAGGCCCTTTACCTTTATTTTTCTATAACTACCATCATACCCTAAACCATTTCTACCAATATGTTTAGTAGTATGGTGTAGAATATCATTAAGATTCTTTTTACCAACTAAGAATTTTTGCAAAGAAGATCTCAAACTATGATTATCATGCATATTAGAGGTAATAGTAGAAGTCAATTTTATAATACTATCTCTAGTATGCTAAAGATCATTTTCTAAGCAAAGAGATTTGGTCATGTAAGAATCTCTATGAATATGAAGAGAAACAACATTATTCTCTCTACTAGTAGACCTAGAGCAAGATTCAAGCACATTGATTTCAGCAAGCAAGGAAGCATTTTCATTTTCAAACAAAGTAATTTTAGAATGATAGATCCTATTTTCAGATTTTAAAACTTGCAAATCCAAGTCCTTGTTCTTTTTTTCAATTCATGAACATCTATGTAATGCATGAGAGAATCCAAAATGTTACTATGCTCTATATTAGAACTATGCACAAGAGGTGGAGCTTCTAGAAATCTAATCTTGTCAAGCATATTAGCATTTTCAAGTTTAAGAGAATCTACTTGACTAGGACAATCATTTTTGTCACCAATAAAGCAAGCATTAGCATGTTCAAGATCATCAATTTCTACAGGAAAATTACCAACTACTCTAACAAGCTTTTTATTTTTCTTTTTAGAAGACTTAACAGAGGCACGAGTAGCATTAATGATAGAAATTAAGGGTTCGTTAGCTAAAAAGTTAAGATGTACCTCATTTGAGACTTCGTTTGTTGAAGCCATAAGAAGAAAATGACATCCTCTTTCATCACTAGAGCTTGAGGGAGATCCTCCACTTGATTCTTCATTTGAGCTTGAGCTAGAGGAGTCACTTGAGATGTTGTGCAATTTCTCCTTCTTCTTGTACTTCTCTACTCTTCTCTTATGATGATGGGTGTTTTTGTCTTGTAGACAATCTATCTTGAATTGACGATTCTTTCCACACTTGAGGCACTAGATGAAGGAGGAAGATCCGCCTATGTAGAATCTACCCTTTGAGTATATGGCATCTTTTTCAACATGAGAGGATGAAGAGGCTTGTCCCACAATATCTTCAATTTGAGCCTTGATTTCATCCTTCTTCATTCTCTTTATCTCTTTCTCCTCTTGTCTCTCAACTGCTATTTTGTCAAGTGTGACTTCATGGGCTTGTAGATTTCCAATGAGCTCTTCAATGGGGACATCATCAAGAGACCTTACTTCTTCAATGGAAGTCTCTTTGGGTTCCCATCTCTTGGGGAGAGTTCAAAGTATCTTAGAGTCAATCTCTCCTCTACTCATAGGATGACCTAGGACGGAAAGGACATTTACAATTGTGTTTAGTCTTGAGTACATTTTGGCTATCTTCTCCTTCTTTCCCATCTTGAAGATCTCAAGCATCCCTTTAAGCATGTATACTTTGCTTTCCATCACTTGAGTTGTCCCCTCATAAGTAATGCATATCTTTTTCCATACCTCATAGGACGTCCCACAAGAGGAAATCTGCTTGAACTCGGTGGAGTTCATGGTGGCATAAAATATGTTGATTTTTCTTGCATTCAAGGTGTCTTTTGTCATGGTAGCTTCATCCTATTATTTTATCTTGGTCTTCGGTAGCTTGTATATATGGTACACCATTTGCCATAGCTAAAGACTTTCTCCTTGGATGTGGAATTGAAGCCTTCTCTTCCAATAGAGGAAGTTACTCCCATCAAAGATTGGAAAGTTGACAAAGTATCTCACATCTTGGTAATCACCCATCTTCACCTGCTTGTGGAAATATGCTTGGAGATGACCCGCTTTGATACCAATTGTTGGATCCTAGGATAGGTGATTGGATTATCTAGACATGGGTGAATAGAGTTGAATGTTCTTAAAAAAAATCATCAGACCTTGAAATTATATCACAAGATAAGGTTGCTAAAAAGGAAGTTTGAGTGCAACTAAAACATACATAGAAAGAGAGAGAGAGAGAGAGATTGAAAAAGCACCAAGTGCTATGTAGAGTGGTTCCATACTCCAAACTAGGAGTATGTCGGTCCACTACCTAGAGAGGTCGAACTCTAGGATTTCTAAGTGTTTCTTCCTCTATATATTCACTTATAAGAGTTACAACACATGACCCAACCAAGGACTTAGCTATCCAATACAAAGAGTCTTCACTTACCAAGGACTTACCCACTTTGTAATGAGTCTTTGGCCTTATCAAAGGACTTACCCACTCTTTCACAAGTGTTCGACCTTCTAGGAATTACCCACTCCTCTTAAATCTTCAACCTTTGACTCCATCTTCACTCGGAGAAGCTTTCACCAATGACTTACCCACTTGAGCAAGGAGTCTTCTGCCTTCACCAAGGGCTTACCCACTCTTACTCAAAGTATTCAGCCCTGAATCTCTTCAACAAGGGACGACTTCCCTTATTCTTCTTCACCTCTCTTAGCCAAGAGAGAGTGCCTTCATCTTCATGGTTGAATGAGAGTTTGGGAGGTGGTGGAAGTGAGACCCTTATAAGATATACATGTAGGAATAGCTCTCTTACAAATCTCTTACTCACACTAATAGATGATGCAAGTGATTAAGCTTAGAGAGAGAGGAGGTTGTAGGATGCACTCAACTATAGACTAGGATCCACATATAGTTTTTTTGAATGCTCAACCTTGGAATGAATCCCAAGGGGTCCTATTTATAGTTGGGGATGCCTCTTAGCCTTTGGGAACACCGAAGGATGAATACTAGACATTTGGAATAGATATATTTTTGATTTTTACAACACTAATGGTAAGAAACACTTTTCTACACTTTTCGGTACAATGCTATCGGTCGAGTATCTATAAAGGTAACTAGACCAAATGCACTATCCAACAAAGCTAATTTGACCAATCGGTCGAGTTTGTCCTGGTAGGAACTTGACTGATAGATTAAATCAGTTTTGTTCCAGTGTAGTGGTCGGTCGAGTTCAAAGTATAGGAAACTCAACCGAACTATGACATTCTCAAAATCCATCAAGGATTGATCGAGATTGTAACTCGATCGATAAAGTGCCTCTGATGAATTTTGAAAAATGTCATTATAGTGTTTTCATATTTGATTTAAGTGCCCCTGATTTTTCTAAGCTTAATTACAAGTCATACAATCATTACAAGTGATTTACAATAAGATTCTATAAGATATATATAATATTCCACAAAAGTGCACTTTTATTGACTTTGACTTGTCTTTTCTGCAAGTTAGGATGCGCTAGTTAGGGTGTTTGGACCGTGTCTATACCTAATATGAAATCACTCAAGTAGAGACATCAGACACAATTTATTGGAATGGTTTAGTCATCATCAAAACAAGGATTTTTTTAATTTAGACCAAGAGTCAACATTGACCTAGAGTCAACATTCTCCCCCTTTTTTAAAATGACAAACCATTCCACAAATGTATTAAAATCATGTAAGTAAAGTCATACATTTGATGAAACCCAGGGGTTTCATTAGAATTGAGTTGATATGCTCCCCCTCAATTGATGCTATTGGAGTTCTCATACTCCCTCTCAATTTCTACAATTTTTCCTACATGGATAGCTTTCATAACATTTATAGAATACTATGTCTTATACTCATATATTTTTTATCCACTTTACCTTCTCCCCTTGACATAGACATGCTTCTTTCTCTACATGTAAAACATGCTTACTTCCCCTACTTTATGGCAGAAGACATGCTTTCTCCCCCTTTTCATTACAAAATGGTGGTGGTATGAAGCTATAAGAAAAACCTCTTATTAAAAGAAAGGAGATAACAAGAGTTATAATGGAGAGTACAAGAGTTATAATGGGTTGTCCAATCATAGAAAGAAAAGCAAGTTAAAGCATGCGCTTGAATAACCCATAAAGTAATTCTTGCAAAGATCAAGGCAAGAGAAAGAGTTGTAGAAAAATAATAAATCACAATTTTGACCCTTAAGATGAAGGAAGTCATCCAAAGAGTGTCACGACTCATTGTGATGCAATCAGTCTTGCTCAGAAGGCCGTTTATGTATAAGAAACACTAGCCTAGCATCAAAATCTGACACTGGAACTAAATCTGCATATATTTCAGGGATCCTCCAATTTCTACATACAATGTAGCTCTATATATCCTCCATCACAATGTTATGTAAGCAACACAAGATAGTATATACGTAATTCAAGGAACAAGCTTGAGCAAAAAACAAGATACTAGCATAGTTTATAGTTGAATACCACTTGATTAAAAGATAATCAAGGCTAGAACTACATGTATATGAAGTACTAGTAGATGATATCACAAGTTAGGGCTACTAGTAGGATCTAGATCATAGCAAATGATGCACAAGTTAAAGAGCAAGCTATGAGTAGATGTATAGATATATCCAAAAAAAGAGATGTGTAGTTTTAGAAGCAAGAAAGGATATAACTCAACTAGAAAAAATGCATTAATACCAAAAGATGATTATCACTAAAAACCTCAAGGTTGTATCACAACAAGATATACAACTAGATAGATGTTGCAAGTTAGAGCACAATGGAAGAAATTTAAGACATAACCAAGAGATCCATAGAGATCATCATCAAAACCTAAAAAACAACTCAAACCAAGTAATTGCAAGACATAGGGATACCACTAGTGGAATACCAAATTATAGAAATTTGAGAGATAGAGTTGTAAGCAAGAAAGACAATTTCAAAACATGGCAATGAGCACATATAAAAGGTACCAAAGGGAGTTCCCAAGAATAAGGCTATTGGTTGAGAAAATCTAGTTGAGAGGGAAATTCTCATTCAACGAGCCAACTGTGTATTCTATGCAAAGTTCCATGGGTCGAGTTACTGACAGGTCAAACTGGACTGACAACAGCTGTTGGCAACACCCGTTGGTGCCTATCTGTTGAGTTTGTGTCATTACAAACTCGATTGATAGAGCTGCTGTTAAAAAGCACATATTTTTAAAAACATATCTAGAGGCATGATAAAAAGTAAATCATATCCAACCATGTGTAGGAAAGTTAGTAATTCACTATTAAAGCATTAAAAGTAGTTTTTGAGCAATAAAGTGAGAAAAAATACAATATTCCACTTTTTACTCAAAACCATATGTATATTTCTCACTAACTTGTAAAAATATACTTTGATTGAATATGCACAAGAATAACATTACCTTTGTGCTTACCATTACTTTTCCACTTGTTGCTACCCCATACACATCTCACCATTCTTTTTTCATGTGGATTGAGAAGACAATTTGCAAATCCATAGCTCATGTCAATCTTTGAGCAAGTACCTACAAGAAGAAAGATGAAATAGTTCCCAATCATGTGTTTGGGTCTAGAGGGGTTATCTTAGCAACACAAGTTCTATTACTCTTGGGTGCTTTCTTAAAAGGACAACATGTAGAATAATGGCCAAAAATATTGTAGTAGTTGCATGTGTCCATAGCCTTGGAACTAGAGGATTGTCCATGGAAGATTTGAGGTCCTTTACCTTTGTTTCTGAAAAGAGGAGAGATCACCTCCTTACTAAAATTTAAATGAGGTACAAAACATCCATCTTTTTTGAAAGACAAAAGATATTGAGGGATGCATGCATAATATTCCAAGTAAATAAGCATGCACCAGATACATTATAAAATGTCAATAGCAGTGGAAATAAAAGTATTAAGCCTATTATATGGTTTTTGTTGTTCATTAAATGATTGTTCCCAAAAGAAAAAGATAAGAGAAAAGGATCTAGCTATAGCAACCTAGACATCCTTTCAGATAGTTTGAGATCTACTCCTGAGATGACTTCCTTCAAACTTGTCCTTCTCCTTGCTCAGCACCAGCACCTGGGTGGTTGGGAAAGCACCCAACAAAATGGGAAAGAAAACAAGGTATGTGTCACAAAACTAGTGTAGGATAACAAGATAAGTAAAGCAAATAAGAACAGGGTAGGGTTCATCATAAGATGAATATAACAAGAGTATGATGCTATATTCAAAAGAAACTTGCCATTAACAATTATATTAAAAAGGATTTGCATGTAAGATAATTATGTGTACCTAATTAAGTAGGGTTGAGGCACCTAACGGGCCTCTAACCTATTGGTGAGGGGAGAATAAGACATTCCCAGTCACCTACACAATTATATAGGGGAGAATAAAAACATTTCCCAAGGCGATTAAATACATGCCCTCTGTGGGTGGTTGTACATAAGTACCGCTACTTTAAGTTAAATAGAACATAAATCTACATGCTAGAAAAGTAGTCATGGCAAAAGTAGTCATAATATTCAATTAGCATGGCAATGGGGTATAAGACCCAAACAAGAAGAAATTATAATCTGATTTGAGGCATGAACAACATTAGGATTCAAGAATAGAATATTTAGGGTTCATTTAAGCCTCATTAGGGAAATATAGGGTTTGTCTACAATTATCCCAACATAGGGTGTAAGGAATGCACATATCTCTCTTACTGATATCAATTACTAACTTTCACCACTTTGATTGAGTCCAAGTTCCACTTTGCCTATTTTCAATGTATTAACATGTATTAGAGTACATAGTGCACATTAATGTATAGAAACCCTAATTTCATAACTTTTTAGCAAAATCCAGATTTAGCTTTTGAAAATATCACCAATGAAATTATTAGGTTATCCTGATGAAGAAAACATATTTTTATGTTAATTTTGGAGTTATGATGATTAAGATGTAATTTTTATGGATTTTATGCATCAAATTCATTTTACAAATACCATCCTTCGTCAAACCATGAAATCAGACCTTGAAAATATTTTTATTAGTTAGAGATTAATTTTAGAATTCCAAAACATATTTATTTGTAAAATTTGGATAAGAAGATTAGAATATATGAATTTTTCAATACTGACCCATAGGAAAACACTATACTGACCTTCTATTTCTCTATTTAGGATTTCTAAAGCTCCTCCTTGGTGATTTTGACCAAAACTAGTAAGTATCCTCCTTTCCTTCCCTATTTTCATACTATTAGTATTCCTCCCACCTTCTTCCAGGTCGGAACCATGACCTTCCCATGGTAAAACTCCACCTATAACCCTAAAACATTTCATATCCATGCTCTTTTGCTAGGGTTTGCACCAATAAAGTGGAGAAGGTGATCTTTTCTCAAGAAAAGAGCTTGTCTTGGAGCAAACATACCTTCTAATCATGGGATATGAATCTGTCACCAAGCAAGCAAGCATTAGCATTTTCAAGATAATCTATTTATACATGCAAATTATCAACTATTCTAGCATGCTTTTTATTTTTCTTTTTAGAATACTTAATAGAGGCATGAGTAGCATTAATGATAGCAATTAAGGATTCTTTATCTAATGAGTTTAGATGTATCTCATTTGAGTCTTCATTTGTTGAAGCCATAAGAGAAAAATGGCATTCTCCTTCATCATTGGAGCTTGAGCTAGATCGTCCACTTGATTCTTCACTTGAGCTTGAGTTGTAGGAGTCACTTGAGCTTTTGTGCCATTTCTCCTTCTTCTTGTACTTCTCTTCTCTTCTCTTGTGATGATCAGTCCTTTTTCCTTGTAGACAAATCTATTTTGAAGTGACCCTTCTTTTCACACTTGAGACACCAGATGGAGGAGGAAGATTTTCCTATATAGAATCCACCCTTTTGAGTACATGGCATCTTCTTCAACGTGAGAGGATGGAGAGGCTTTAACCACAATAGCTTAAATTTGAGCCTTGATTTCATCCTTCTTCATTCATTTTAGCTCTTTCTCCTCTTGTCTTTCAACTTCTCTCTTTCGTCAAGTGTGACTTCATGGGCTTGTAGATTTCCAAAGATCTCTTCAACAGGGATATCATAAAGATACCTTACTTCTTCAATGGAAGTCACTTTGGGTTCCCATATCATGGGGAGAGTTCTAAGGATCTTAGAGTTGATCTCTCCTCTACTCATAGGATGACCTAGGACAACAAGGCCATTTCAATTGTGTTGAGTCTTGAGTACATGTTGGCTTTCT
This sequence comes from Alisma plantago-aquatica, assembly GCA_963693085.1. NCBI lineage: Eukaryota > Viridiplantae > Streptophyta > Magnoliopsida > Alismatales > Alismataceae > Alisma > Alisma plantago-aquatica. Next base: position 1,491,749,711 of record OY856409.1, read on the forward strand.
TCCACTCCTCTCCCATCTTGAAGTTCTCAAGCAACCATGTGAGTATATAGACTTTTATTTCCTTCACTTGAATTGTCACCTCATAATTGATGCATATCTTTTTCCATACCTCATAGGGATTCTCACAAGAAGATATCAGATTGAACTCGGTGAAGTTCATGGTGGCATAGAGGATGTTGATTGCTCCTGCATTCAAGGTATCTTTCTTCATGTTAGCTTCATCCCATTCTTCGATCTTGGTCTCCGGTAGCTTGTATGGATGGTACACCATTTTCCATAGGTCAAGACTTTTTCCTTAGATTTGGAATTGAAGCCTTCTCTTCCAATATAAGAAGTTACTCCCATCAAATATTGGAAGGTTGATGAAGTATCTTCCATATTGGTAATCACCCATCTTCTCCTACTTGTGGAAGTATGCTTGGCGAAGACCCGCTCTGATACTAAGTGTTGTATCCTAGGATAGGTGATTGGATGCTCTAGAGGGAGGGTGAATAGATCTCAATGTACTTAAACAAAATTCATTAGACCTTCAAGTTATATCACAAGAAAAGCTTGCTGAAATGGAAGTTTGAGTGCACCTAAAACATACATAGAAAGGGAGAGAGAGATTGAAGAAGCACCTAGTGACAATATATGTAGAGTGGTTCCATACTCCAAACTAGGAGTATGTCAGTCCACTACCTAGAGAGGTCAACCTCTAGGATTTCTAAGTGTACCTTCATCTATATATTCACTTATAAGAGTTACAACACACGATCCACCAAAGGACTTACCTATCCAATGCAAAGAGTCTTCAACCTTACCAAGGACTTACCCACTTTGCAATAAGTCTTTGGCCTTCTCCAAAGACTTACCCATCACAAGTTTTCATCCTTCTAGGAATTCCCACTCTTCTTGGATCTTCAGCCTTTGACTTCACCTTCACTCAGAGAATCTTTCACCAAGGACTTACCCACTTGAGCAGGGAGTCTTCTGCCTTTACTAAGGGCTTGCCAACTGTTTCTCAAAATCTTCATCCTTGAATCTCTTCACTAAGGGACACCTTCCCTTATTCTTCTTCACCTCTCTTAGCCAAGAGAGAGAACCTTCGTCTTCATGGTTTAATGAGAGATTGGAAAGTGGTGGAAGTGAGAGCCTCACAAGATATACATGTAGGACTAGCTCTTTTATAAATCTACTACTCACTCTAATGGATGCTTCAAGTGATTAAGCTTAGAGAGAGAGAAGGTTGTAAGATACACTCAACTATAGACTAGGAACCTCATATATAGTTTTTCATTATATTCTCAACCTTGGAATGAAGCCCAAGGGGTCCTATTTATATTTGGGGATTCCTCTTAGCCTTTGGGAACACTTAAGGATGAATAATAGCCATTTATGGTGTTGAAACATATATATTTTCGAGTTTTGCAACACTCTCCTGGCTATAAACACTTTTCTTCACTTTTCCATACAAGGCTATCTGTCGAGTTTCTATAAAGGTAACTCGACCGAATGCACTATGCGACAAATATAATTTGACCAATCGGTCGAATTTGTCCTGGTAGGAACTCGAACGATAGATTAAATCAAATTTTTTTCCAGTGCAGTGGTCGATCGAGTTCTAAGTATAGGAAACTCAACCGAACCATGACATTTTCAAAATCCATCAAGGATCGGTTGAGATTGTAACTCGACCGATTAAGTTCTTGTAACGAATTTTAGAAAATGTCATTAAAGTGCTTAAATATTTGATTTATGTGATCCTAATTTTTCTAAACTTAATTACAAGTCATACAATCATTACAAGTGATTTAAAACATGATTATAAAAGATTTACTTCATATTCCATAAAATTACACTTGTATTGACTTTGACTTGACTTTTCTCCAAGATAGGATGAGAAAGTCAGGGCGTTTGGAGTGTGTCTATACCTAATCTGAAATCACTCAAGTAGAGACATTAGAAACAATTAATTGGAATGGTTTAGTCATCATCAAAAGAAGGGTTTGGTCAATTTAGACCTAGATTCAACATTGACCTAGAGTCAACTCAAGCCACACAGATCACAACCCCTTGCTTTCGTGGCCTCAAGTTGTGAGCTTGGATTCACTTTGGCTAGTTTTTTCCCCTCACATGAGGAGAACATAGCCTTATTCTAGAGCAAGAGACATGAGGAAGGTTTTCCCTCAATGAAGCAGGGTCCTAAGGAGTTATTGATGCAACAATGTGCACGGGGAAGGAGGGGGGACAATTCTCCAATGAATTCCTCCTCATGCCTTGGATCAACACCTGGCTATACATAGGGTCAGTTGCTATTTTTATCTTTTTGAGATATGTATTTTTTAGAACCGTGTGGTTTATTTATGTGTAAATGACCAACATACTGTGTCACATCCGATTTATGAATAATTAGATGTCAGGGTACATCAATCATTTTGTCCAACTTTAATTTCAATAAATATGCAGAGAAATGCCTTATCTTACAAAAATAATAACTAATTGCCTACTCATCTAAAAAACATATAAACATACGTATATATGTAATATATATATATATGTCACAAAGAAAATACAAATTGTTTGGTGTCTCTAGAGCCTAAATAAAAATAACTTAGAGAGGTAACATTCATGGTTAATGAGTGCACATAAATGAATAATAACCCTCTGCATATTAGTTGATATCTTATTGATGAGAAAATTAACCTTTGTTGGGAAACTTAAGTCATTTATTTCTTAGAAGAATCATAATAAAAGTCTAAGTAGACATTTGAATTAAAAGCAATATAAGAATTGTTGTGGTTTGGAGTAACATGTAATGATATAAGTGAACTTAGTTTTAACTTTATAAAATGTATTTATACAATTATGTCATGATTCAGTAAAAAAATCCAATAATACTTACTAGACATGTAGCAATATACATTATGATATACACATATATATGAATTAATGTTAAAAATAGACATAAACATTTAATTAAATATTAATGGGTATATCACACAAGTGGGACGATTTATCTTGTCTTTGGCTAACAAATTGCTTTATGGAGGCTAATAAAAATATGTGAAATTTTTTTAATACAATACATGAATTTCACAAAAATCGAATTTGGTATGTCTCTCTCTTATATATAAATGGCATGTAAGTAGAATTATCCTCTGTAGCCTACCATAAAGGAAGTTGACTCCCATTATAAAGTTTGCATTCCAATGAGAATATGTCATAACATAAAACACATCTAATAAATGAATGAATACCAATTGAATAATTATAACAATATTGTTTGTACGCTATAAAAAAACTTTCCACTTTCCTCCTCAATTATTCAAAAGTGTAAAATCATCAATCTTTATTATGATTTTAGATAAATTAAAAAAATGATATGTTATAGATATCATGAATATCTTCACACGTGTCTCTTGTAATTTATTGTTATAATCAAATTACTGATATGCAAGTCTAATAATGTAGGGGAGATTGGAAATCAAAATTAGAATCTATCTTTCAATTACATAGATGTCTTTTTCTTAAAAGAAAATCATGTTACACATACTTAATGGAAAATTAGCATGGCAGTATGTATTTCAAGAAATATAAAAAGGATATACTTCCTGTTGGATCTAGGGCTCTAGGGGGGGTGAATAGAGCTTCAAATATTCTCACAAGATAGATTAGACCTTCAAATTATATCAAATTAAAACCAATAGATTAAGTGCAATTCGAGGTCCTAACTAACAAGCATAGCAAGGATTAGAGAAATTGAAAGCAAGCACTTGACAAGGTCATATAGAGTGGTTCCACCCTCCAAACTAGGAGAGAGTCAATCCACTACCTAGAGAGGTCAAACTCTAGGACTTTGTAAGGGCTTTTCTCTATATATTCACCAATTAGAGTTACAAAGCAAGACCACCAAAGGACTTACCCATCCAAGCACAAAGAGTATTCCACCTTACCAAGGCCTTACCCACTTTGAAAGAGTCTTCAACCTTCTTCTAAGGTCTTACCCACTCTAGCATAAGTCTTCCGCCTTCAAGGACTTTTCCACTCTTCTTGGATCTTCAGCCTTTGCCTTCTCCTTCACCTGGAGAAGATCATCACCTCTTCTTCAACCTTGAAGAGGAACAACAACAGCTCCACCTTCAATCAGAGTAGCTTGCTTCACCTTTGCTTCATGGAGGAAAGGGGTAGGGAAGATGGAGTAGATGAGAGCTTTACAAGCACAAGGAAGTAGCTCTCTTAACATGCCTATCTCACTCATAATCATGAAATGAAGTGTAAACTAGAGAGAGAAAGGGGCTCAAGGAGTTGCAACATACTCAACTATAGCAAGGACTTAGAATAGCATGAATGAGCAAACTTGGAATGAACTCAAAGGGGTCCTATTTATAGCTGGGGGTGTTCCCTTGAGTGTGGGACCAGTTAGGGTCAAAATATAGCCATTTTCCACAATGCAGCATATCTATTTTCCCCCAAAACAACTCAGCAACGGTTATAATCACTTTTTCTGTGTTTTTCATACAGTACATTCAGTAGAGTTTCAATAAAGGTAACTCGACCGATCAACTAAAATACAAAGCCAATTTTCAAACTATTAGTCAAGTTTGTTCTGGGAAACTTGACTGATGAGATAAAATTAGTTTTGCTCAGTGAGTCGGCCAATCGAGTTATATGACTGTGCAACTCGACCGATGGGTCATCTTTAGAAAATCCATCATAGGATCGGTCAAGTTTCCAACTCGACTGATGAACAACCTGTGACAAATTTTCTAAATTAACTTTAGATTGATTAAAACTTGAAATTAAGTGTCTTAATTTTTTCTCATCTTAGTTACAAGTCATATCATCAATACAAGTGATTACAAAAATCATCTAAGGTCATTTGGAGTGATTTCCCAAATTGCACACTTGCATAGCATTTGATTTGAACTTGAAGAAGCCAGGGCTTGTGTAATTTGTCCTTTTCAAGTACCTAAAGCCTGAAATCAATCAAACATATTAGATACATAGGAATGGAATGGTTAAGTCATTATCAAAATATGGGTAATGTATAACTCTCAAGTTAACATTCTCCCCTTTTTTGACAATGACAAACCATTCCTCAATCATATTGAAAAGGATATTGAAGTTATACCATTGCCTTGTGAATTGAAAGGGGATTCAAGATTTGAACAATGTGAATTGCTCCCCCTCAATCTATGCTTACTCTTACTTGCATAGTTAGTCTATCTACACAAATAAACATGACATACATATACTATATGGTCCTTTAGCAAGTCACATTATAAAGCATATAATGAACAAGAAAAGGAACACATGCAATAAAAGCAATATGGTTGAGCTGCAAAACATTGAATTTCTCTCCCCCTTTTAACATTATAAAAAAGAAAGGGGGGTAGAAGAGCATAGAAATATGTCTTCTCCAAGCACAACCAAAACATACATTTCTAACATGCAATCTCAAAGCATACACCAAACAGAGATGAGAGAAACAAACAAACAAAGTCATAATCAAAATATGGTAAACATAGCACCAACTCATGAGATATAGTAAATCAAAGAGTAAGTGTGCACAAAAATAAGATTACAACTCAGAAAATAGGGTCTCATAAAATAGCTACAAGTCAAAATGATGAAAGCTAAGATGATAAAATAGTACAGCTCAGAACATGTGCCCAGATGTTTCTAATACAAAATAGCCTAGAAAGATATATATGATCAACATCTAGACTAAACACTAAGACAACTAGACATCTAAACTACCTATATTAACATCATCAATAACATCATCAACATCAGGCTTGTAGTCGTCATCTCCGTATGAAGGTGCAAGAGCATCACCTTCATCACTGGAGTCACCAACAAAGCCATAAGAGCCATCATCATCAGAAGCATCACCATCCTCCTCATTAGCCTCCTCGTCATCATCAGCAGCCTCCTCATTAGCCTGGTCTGACATCTCTTCATCAGCAGAGGGACCGAAACCATGACTAGGCCAATGTGCATTCTACTCATCCCAAGACATACCAAGAGCATGGATGTGAGAACCCATTACACTAAATAAGATTACTCAAAACATAGAACACAATCAATCACCAATTAACCACATACCCAAAAATATGGGTAAATTAAAACCAATTTCAACATCAACACCCACTCAAAAACATTTGCATAAGATCTCAACATATTTCTTGTATCCATACTATGCCAAGAATTTGATACAAATGGGTCTATCACCTTAGCCACAACATATATACACAGAAGAACAATATTTAGATTTGTCACACAAACAAGCATGAACATGCTAACAAAATTCCGATTCATTAGAAACACCATATACAAACTTTTCTAGCCCAGACCTGAGAGTACAGGGGTGACTCTAATCAACTTTTTCAATGATTCATTACTATAGCTCCTCTTTTCTGCAACATGTTTTTTTCATCACTTCTGATTACCTGAAAAAATGTGGCGAACCACAAGGGTGAGACCCATGTCCTAGCAAGAGATATAACCTCCAACAATGTTTATTGATTACAACATTTTATGTAATTTAACAGTTAAGAAGTTTAATCAGATATAACAAATAAGATCAACAGTACTTATGATTAACAAAATACATAAAGGAGTCGATAATAACTATCATCATTAGCCAAACTATCATCCTTTATCTTGTTGGCAATATAAGCAATTCAGTAGCATATGCATATCCAGCATCATGAGCAAGTCTAGTAACATAGCATAGCTAACAACATGAGCATGTATAATTGGTTGAACATATCAACATCATAAGAAGAGCTAACAACATAAGCACAACTATCTGGATAAGCATGATTATCAACATATGCATCTCTAGTAACAAAGGCAAGGCTAACATGCTAAACATAACTGACAACATGAGATAGGTAGCATCATGATTATAATCAAAAGTAGTAGCATAGTTATCAACATAATCATGGCTACTGTATGTATGCATCTACAATCTTAAGAATATCCACAACATAAGTATATCTACTATCTCTTAATTGCACTAAGCATCATCTTTATGTAAACATAACAAACAAGGGTAATCATCCAATGTGAAACGTTTTGTATAACCCTAAACAAATATGCTACACAGGTATATTACATCTTTTATTACATCCTAAGGAATTTGAGGATACCACTCAAAATCCAACTGACCACTGCTAAGTCAAAATTAGTGCAATAAAAGATCTAGGAAGAGTCAGACTCCTAAGATCTTCTCCGCCCCCAGTCAGTACGGGTCTGCCACAGCGACACATAAAGTCAAGCTGCTAATAGCCTAGTCCATCCTTGGTACATGTCACGACACTAGTGAAAGGAGGTGGGTACGCATACCCTACCATCCGAGGTACAACCACAGCTGTCCTCGAATCTTGTCACATATATAATCACCGAGACACGACCGCAGCCGTTCTCAATCACATCAAATTTATGAGTCACAACCATAGCCAACCTCCACAATCTGCATTGTGGATGACAAGGATATATCCTCAACTTGCCACCCCACATACTCAATAGTATGCACTTGAGTTTCCCTTCGGAATACTCATTTCACCATATGGAAAATTCTGACACTCAGATGGATCTATGGCACAGGGCGCTACATGATAAGAGTTTCACTTGATTAGTTATTCTAATTGGGTGAATTAAGGCTGCATCAAACAAGTGGACATACAAACCCTAATTCACTTCTAGCAAGAATATAAATATCACAACTTTGAAAAGATATAAAACGTGTGAAACATAATTTCTCATCTCATCATCACATGGTACTATTCACTTTCCATTCATGAGACCACACTAGTCATCGTATTATCACAATATAATAATATTTTTCACAATATCATAGGGTATCAACCCTTATCAACATAAGAGGATTACACCTCATTTAGGGCTCAACCATGCCCAAAGGTCATTGATACCATCATACTATCACAGGATATAAATCCTTTTCACAATATAATAGGGTATTAACCCTTATCAACACAAGAGGATTACACCTCATTCAGGGCTCAACCATGCCCAAAGGTCATCTATACCATCATATTATTCCCTACAAGATCATCATTATATTTGCATGCCTTATAACAAGGCTCAACAACATCACTTATATATAATTCACCAGATCAGCACAATATTACATTAATGAACTAGGTTATATTCATAAAGAATCATAACAGAGTTATATTAACATTAAGAACATTCCTTTATTATATCAACATGCAAGATATGATTAACTCTCATCATATTCATAATACACATGTTTAGCATAAGAAAGTATCAACCATGTGGCTATGATAACCACCAATTAACATACCAAGGTTATGATCATGTGAAGGAGGTTATTCCACCATCATTACATCATATAAGAATGTCAAACATGAATACTCATCTTTATCTATTTCCATTAGAGATAGGTTCAACATGATAAATTATATCAATGTTACTAAATAGCACTCATACCCAAACCCTAACTCTAAACATCCCCATTGGATTATGGATGCATAAGTTGAAGCACACCATCAAATTCCATACCATTCTCAAGTATGAACCCACACATAAATAAGGGTATAACGATTGGGTTATAGCATACTAGGATTTCAACAACAGTAACAAAGTACTTCATGATTGCATTAGTCATTCAAGGACTATTCATACCCAATTACCATCATTTAGTTATATTAAAGCTTGGTATAACAAGATATACCTCATTAGGGTTGCATATCAACATAATATGGTTATCATCCCTTCTATTCATATGAGTAAATAGGTAAGACTACCTTATTAAGGGTAACCCTCCATTTGTTCCATCATCATTCAACCCATATCACCATACCACAGTGTCACCCAGAACCATTGGATGTTTAAAAGGTAAGACCTTTAGTTGTTTACATAAGTAAACACATTTTATAAACCACCTATGAAGCCCTTGATTTGTGCTCTAGAAAGAGTCACCATATAACCCTAGACATCCCTTGATTAACAACACAAAAAGTTCCATTGAGAGTAGGGTAAAACCCACAATTGATTATTCAGCTAAAACAAGCCATCCATTGTCAACAAGTAAGCTCCTTAAGTTGATCATATAAATGAAACCATCTAAGTCCCATTATTAGGACCAACATATTAAATTATCCATCATTCAACTTATTGGAGGAATAAACATTAGATCTTGACCATTGGGTCAAGTTCATATATTAAAACCATCAATTACAATATTGGTTCAACCATTTCATCAAGTGACCCAAGAAACCATTGGTCTAAGGATTAATTGATGCTAAAACTATATGATTAACTCACCATAGATTGTAGAGACCTGATCCATCATCATTAGTGATCATTAAACCACTATAGGTTGTTAGATCAACACTATATTTATTAATCAACATCAAATATTAAGTTGATGTCATCATAAATTGATAACATCAGTAGGGTACTTAATGGTTGATCATTATACTTCTAATTGATCCAAAACTTGACCTAAGGGGGTGACCATAGGTTTTCACCATCATTTGACACACTTTATCACCACCATGAGTTGTTATGAAGACAACACCATAGGGTTGTTGCAATGGTACCATCATCAGGTCATGGTTTATAGAAGAAATCAGCTTTAAACCCTAAAATTGACCATTGTTTGATAGGTGCTTAGCACCATAGGTTGTCAAAACAACCTGATCCAAGTCATATAATACCTTAGGAATAATTTAAAAATGATAACAGGTTCATACATAACTAAAATCAGAACATGAAACATTATAAAAATCGAAATCCTAGTCAAGCATAGCTTTTTAGTGCATGGATCATCATTTTCAAGCAAGAACATGATCTAGAAAGCTTATGGTAAGAAATAAACATGGAGCAAGTTATAAAATTTGACTCTAATGAGAAGATAAAACCCCACACAGAAGAAATCTCGAGCAGGTAGGGTAGAAAATCTAAGCATAAGCTATGAACTCTTCCATCGAGCACCTTTCTTCATCAAACGAGCAAACCCTAAGCATAAGGAGCAAGAAAGGTAGGGTTTTAGAGCTTTAGAGCAATTTATACCATGGAAAAACAAGGTTCCGACCTGGAGAAACCTAGGAGGAAGGATGAAAAAGATATAGATGGAGGAAAGAAGGGAATTCTTACACTTTGAGGTCAAGATCACTAGAAGGAAGCTTTTTCAACCCTAAAATGAAGTCAATTTCAACCTTAGAGCCTTTCTCCAAGAAGATCCTCACTTTCTTCTTCCTTGGGAAGAAAAATTTGCAGATGAACAATGGGAGAACGAGTTTGGGAGAATGAGGGAGGTGGTGGAGAGAAAATGGCTCGTTTTGCTGCTTGGGGATAAGTATATGACACTTTAAGATAAAGAAAAGGAAAAAGTTGAAGTTCTAGTATCTATCCAAGTGTCCATGGCCTTAATTTATTAAGAATATACAAGCACACACATAAGAAGATCCCCCACCATGTGTATAGACCTTCTTATCTTTCCGTTGTCGAATTTCCCAGCCAATCAAATAATTCATTAGTTGATAGCTACTAAAGGTAGCTCATCCGTGAAGGGGAAAACCCTAAATTACCCTTGGAGAAAACACCTTCAAACAAAGGTTTAAATAGGCACCCCATGGCTCAAAAAGCTAAAGAATGATGATGGAACATCCAATGAACATAATTAAAGTGATAAATTGCAAAGAAAACCTCTCAATTGGGTAAATTGCAGAAAAGTCCAAAATGTGCATAAAATTGCATAACTTGCTCAAACAGTGTCCAAATTGGACCAAATTTAAAACTTAAGCTTTTATTATGATTTAAAATCATATCACAAGGTTATATTAGGGTTATAGGAATTCAATTATGATAATTAAGCTCATTCAACTCATTAAGTAAGTTTAGGGGCCTTACAACTATAAACCCCTAAGATGGATTTTGCCCCCGAAATCCAAGGTAAACAATGATGGGTACTTACTCTGCACCTCATCCTATTAGCTTTACATGGTTACTTTCATATCATGGTGATGTCACATCATTCATACATATCTCATCTTGGGTCAACACAAAAACCCCCACATAAGAAGACATTTGCAAATATGGAACATAGAAACTTGTTGTGCCACCTGTACAAATCTAATAGTAACTTTCAACTTTGGAACTCGATTGTCATCTTGAACTATTCTATATTTTGTATCACACATCACTCATAGGCCACACTCACTGGATCTTACCAAACATAAAACATCAGGTATCTATTATCATATGCAACTTTACAAGGTTTCATCTCTATGCTCCTTTAATGGTTGTTGTAATCAACAACTCAATCAACCATGTAGGCATCCCCTAGTTTTCAAGAAGTTATGAGGAATATGTTTTTAGAGGATTCTCCAATCATATCAATGGTGGACTGACCATCTATTTGGTTGAAGAATCATACACTTGTATATAACTGTTAAGAAATGTAACTTCCTGATTGACCTTGTTAGGGGTGGAGCAATGACATTGTCTTCATCTTATTAGGACCCACATAACATACGTAACAGAGGTATCATAAATCTTAGAGGATACCCTAGTCAACCCCCAACTCACTCTTGTTCAACTTGTCTCATAGCTATTGCTACTTCAACAACCCTAAGGTTTTTGAAGAAATATTGATCATATTTTTGACCATATTTGAAATAGTTTGACATGTCATCATTCAAAGCTTGATATAACTTATATGACATGTCTGGAACACTCTATTCCTCATATTCATAAATTCTATCTGTACATTGGTTATTCTATAGAACATAACTCTAAACTCATCATGGTCATGTGAATTATGTCATCCAATCTAAATCTTATGCATTGATATTTGATCATAGGTTTATCTAAAAGGAACATGGTATCGCATATCTATTGACCAATAAACCTTCTATCCTTGATAGTGGTCTTGTGCAGCTATCACTAAACCATACACAACATTATAGAATCACTTTTGTTTTTCCTTCCTAACAATATTTAAAGGGTCATCATCAACTCTCTCTCTCTCTAAGGGAGAGGAATACTTGTAATGTTCATTTAATAAACATCTCCAACCTTCACATACTATTGACACATCTTGGATACTAGGATTCATTACCTTGGTATCCACCTCATGTGATATAAGGAACTCACATCTTTGTCTCATCTACTTTTACCAACATAATAAATTTCAAAACATATAAGTGGAGTCTCCAAAATAATTGGAAAGCTCAAAAGCAAACTCATCACAAACTTTATGATCTTGGAACCATAGTCCAAGCAACCTTATGCTATAATAAGTGATCCACCTTCATGTTTGCAGTGAATCCACACGTACCAAGTGGCAATGATCCACTTGAAAGTTGTGCCCTAGAAAGGAAAGACACAAAGGGAAACACACTTACCATACCATAGTAGTATTTTTCAAGGGTCACTAGCAAAAAGGTAACCAATTCTATTTTCACTATGTAGGTTACAACTTCTTATGTATCATTTTACCTTTTTCATTTTGGGTTCCTTGCCATTAGCATAGGAATCATCATGATTACCATATATCATTACTCTTTCCTTGATGACTATTTATCACACTTGGGTATGTTCTCTTATTTTATTATATTTTTCAACCACTTATCAACAAGTAAATCATCATATTCTTTATTTTCTTAATTAAGCAGGGATCATCTCTTAATTTCTTTCACATGCCATGCTGATTTTTCATTAACACTTTCTTACACACATAGGTTGGTCTGAGATTAACTCAGGTTCCATCTTATTTCGTTGTCATTGTTCTCATTTATCTTCTCATTTTATACTTATCATTGGAGTTATCTCCATCTTATGTGGATTTCATACCTTGAATCACTTTATAAGCATAGAATTTTATGTCTTTTACTTTATTATCTTCATGAATCACATCTTCAAGAACTCCTCTTTATCTTATTTGTATTCAGATTTAGATACCATGGTGTTGTATCTTTCTCTTATAGTTACCAAACATTCAAGTTTTTATAGATAATGATGCAATTCTCATCTTCTTTAAGGTAGGATTGAGATATTCACACCATTATTTCTTATTCCTTATGCTCTATAGATAGTCTCAAAATGACTACTTGATCAGACTAATCAGAAAGATAACAATATAAGAGTTCCATACTTACCTTTCTTCAATAATTGAATACCTGGACAGGGCACCAAATACTGAGATTAGGCAATATGCACCATATTTTTGTGTCATATTCTTAACTTAGACGTCATCCTAGTCTTAAGTCCTAGTGTCCCTATAGACTCAGTGAACCTAAATCTCTAATACCAACCTGTGAGAACCCATTACACTAAATGACATTACTCAAAACATAAAACACAATCAATCACCAATTAACCACATACCCAAAAGTATGGGTAAATTAAAACCAATTTCAACATCAACACCTGCTCAAAACATTTGCATAAGAGCTCAACATATTTCTTGTATCCATACTATGCCAAGAATTTGATACAAATTGGTCTATCGCCTTAGCCACAACATATATACACAAGAGAACAATATTCAGATTTGTCACAGAAACAAGCATTAACATGTTAACAAAATTCAGATTTGTTTGAAACACCATATACAAACTTTTCCAGCCCAGACCTGAGAGTACATGGGTGACTCCAGGACACACTAGACATCTAATCAACTTTCTCAACAATTCATTACTATAGCTCCTCTTTGCTTCCACATGTTTGTTTTTGTCACTTCCGATTACCTAAAAAAAATGTGGCGAACCACAAGGGTGAGACCCATGTTCCAATAAGAGATATAACCTCCAACAACATTTATTAATTAAAACATTTTAAGTAATTCAACAGTTAAGCAATATAATCAAATATAATAAATAAGATCAGCAATATTGATGATTAACAAAATACATAAAGGAGCAGATAATAACTATCATCATTAGCCAAACTATCGTCCTTTATCTTGTTAGCAATATAAGCAATTCAGTAGCATATGCATATCTAGCATCATGAGCAAGTGTAGTAACATAGCATAGCTAACAACATGAGCATGTATAATTGGTTGAACATATCAACATCATAAGAAGAGCTAACAACATAAGCACAACTATTTGGATAAGCATGATTATCAATATATGCATCTCTAGTAACCAAGGCATGGCTAACATGCTAAACATAATTGACAACATGAGATAGCTAGCATCATGATTATAATCAGCAGTAGCAGTATAGTTATCAACATAATCATGGATACTGTATGTACGCATCTACAATCTTAAGAATATCCACAACATAAGTATATCTACTATCTCTTAATTGCACTAAGCATCATCTTTATGTAAAGATAACAAACAAGGGTTATCATCCAATGTGAAATGTTGTGTATAACCCTAAACAAATATGCTACACAGCTATATTACATCTTTTATTACGCCCTGAGGAATTTGAGGATACCACTCAAAATCTAACTGACCACTGCTAAGTCGAAATTAGTTCCATACAAGATCTAGGAAGAGCCGGACTCCTAAGATCTTCTCCTCCCTCGGTTAGTACGGGTCCGCCATAGCGACACATAAGGTCAAGCTGCTAACAACCTAATCCATCCTTGGTACAAGTCATGACACTAGCGAAAGGAGGTGGGTACACATACCCTACCATCCGAGGTACAACCACAGTTGTCCTACAATCTTGTCACATATATAATCTCCGAGACACGACCGCAACCATTCTCAATCACATCAGATGTATGAGGCATTACCATAGCCAACCTCCACAATCTGCATTGTGGATGACAAGGATATATCCTCAACTTGCCACCCCTACATACTCAACAGTATGCGCTCCAAGTTTCCCTTAGGAATACTCATTTCACCTTTTGGCAAATTCTGACACTCAGATGGAACTATGGCACACGAAGCTACATGATTAGAGTTTCACTTGATTAGTTATGCCAATTGGGTGAATTAAGGCTGCATCAAACCAGTGGACATACAAACCCTAATTCCCTTGTAGCAAGCATATAAATATCACAACTTTGAAAAGATATAAAACGTGTGAAACATAGTTTCTCATCTCATCATCACATAGTACTATTCACTTTCCATTCATGAGACCACACTAGTCATCATACTATCACAAGATAATAATCTTTTTCACAATATCACAGGGTATCAACCCATATCAACATAAGAGGATTACGCCTCATTCAGGGCTCAACCATGCCCAAAGGTCATTAAGACCATCATACTATCACAGGATATAAATCCTTTTCACAATATCGCAGGGTATTAAGCCTTATCAACACAAGAGGATTTCACCTCATTCATGGATCAACCATTCCCAAAGGTCATTAATACCATCATATTATTCCCTACAAGATCATCATTATCTTTGCATGCCTTATAACAAGGCTCAACAACATCACTTATATATAATACACCAGATCAACACAATATTGCATTAATTAACTAGGTTATATTCATAAACAATCATAGCATGATTATATTAACATTAAGAACATTCCTTTATTACATCAACATGTAATGAATCTAGATATGATTAACTCTCATCATATTCATAATGCACATGTTTACCATAAGAAAGTATCAACCATGTGGCTATGATAACCACCAATTAACATACCAAGGTTATGATCATGTTAAGGAGGTTATTCCACCATCATTCCATCATATAAGAATGTTAAACATGAGTACTCATCTTTATCTATTTGCATTAGAGTTAGGTTCAACATGATAAATTATATCAATGTTACTAAATAGCACTCATACCCAAACCCTAACTGACAACATCCCCATTGGATCATGGATGCATAAGGTGAAGTATCACCATCACATTCCATACCATTCTCAAGTATGAACCCACACATAAATCAAGGTATAACGATTGGGTTATAGCATACTAGGATTTCAACAATAGTAAAAAAGTACTTCATGATTGCATTAGTCATTCAAGGACTATTCATACACAATTACCATCATTTAGTTATATTAAAGCTAGGTATAACAAGCTATACCTCATTAGGATTACATATCAACACAATATGGTTATCATCCCTTCTATTCATATGAGTGAATATGTAAGACTATCTTATTGAGGGTAACTCTCCATTTGTTCCATCATCATTCAACCCGTATCACCATACCACAATGTCACCCAGAACCATTGGATGTTAAAAAGGTAAGACCTTTGGTTGTTTACATAAGTAAACACCATAGATAAACCACATATGAAGTCCTTGATTTGTTCTCTAGAAAGAGTCACCATCTAACCGTAGACATCCCTTGATTAACAACACAAAAAGTTCCATTGAGAGTAGGGTAAAACCCACAATCGACTATTCAGTTAAAACAAGCCATCCATTGTCAACAAGTAAGCTCCTTAAGTTGATCATATAAAGGAAACCATCTAAAACCCATTATTAGGACCAACATATTACATTATCCATCATTCCACTTTATTGGTGGAATAAACATTAGATCTTGACCATTGGATCAAGTTCATATATTAAAACCATCAATTACAATATAGGTTCGACCATTGCATCAAGTGACCCTAGAAACTATTGGTCTAAGGCTTAATTTATGCTAAAACTATATGATTAACTTACCATAGATTGTAGAGACCTGATCCACCATCATTAGTGATCATTAAATCGCTATAGGTTGTTAGATCAACACTATATTCATTAATCACCATCAAATATTAAGTTGACGTCTTCATTAATTGATAACATCAGTAGGGTACTTAATGGTTGATCATTATACTTATAATTGATCCAAAACCTAACCTAAGGGGGTGACCATAGGTTGTCACTATCATTTGACACCCTTGATCAGGACCATGAGTTGTTATGAAGACAACACCATAGGGTTGTTGCAATGGTACCATCATCGGGTCGTGGTTTATAGAAGAAATCAACTTTAAACCCTAAAATTGACCATTGTTTGATAGGTTCTTAGCACCATAGGTTGTCAAAACAACCTGATCCAAGTCATATAATACCTTAGGAATAATTTACACATGATCACAGATTCATATATAACTAAAATTAGAATAGGAAACATTATAAAAATCGAAATCCTAGTCAAGCATAGCTTTTTAGTGCATGGATCATCATTTTCAACCAAGAACATGATCTAGAAAGCTTATGGTAAGCAATAAACGTGGAGCAATTTATAAAACTTGCCTCTAATTAGAAGATAAAACCCCACACAGAAGAAATCTTGAGCAGGTAGGGTAGCAAATCCAAGCATAAGCTATGGACTCTTCCATCTAGCACCTTTCTTCATCAAATGAGCAAACCCTAAGCATAAGGAGCAAGAAAGGTAGGGTTTTAGAGCTTTAGAGAAATTTGTACGATGGAACACAAAGGTTACAACCTGGAAAAATCTAGGAGGAAGGATGAAAAAGAAATAGACAGAGGAAAGAAGGGAATTCTTACACTTTTAGGTCAAGATCACTAGAAGGAAGCTTTTTCAACCCTAAAATGAAGTCAATTTCAACCTTAGAGCCTTTCTCCAAGAAGATCCCCACTTTCTTCTTCCTTGGGCAGAAAAATTCGCAGCTTAACATAGGGAGAACGAGTTTGGGAGGAGGGAGGGAGGTGGTTGAGAGAAAATGGCTCATTTTGGTGCTTGGGGATAAGTATATGACACTTTAAGATAAAGAAAAGGAAAAAGTTGAAGTTCTAGTATCTATCCATGTGTCCATGGCCTTAATTCATTAAGAATATACAAGCACACACACAAGCATATCCCCCACCATGTGTATAGACCTTCTTAGCTTTCCTTTGTCGAATTTCCCAGCCAATCAAATAATTCATTAGTTGATAGCTACTAAAGGTAGCTCTTCCGTGAAGGGGAAAACCCTAAATTACCCTTGGAGAAAACACCTTCAAACCAAGGTTTAAATAGGCACCCCATGGATCAAAAAGCTCAAGAATGATAGAATATCCAAGGAACATAATGCAAGTGATAAAGTGCAAAGAAAACCTCTCATTTGGGTAAATTGAAGAAAAGTCCAAAATGTGCATAAAATTGCATAACTTGCTCAAACAGTGTCCAAATTGGACCAAATTTGAAACTTAATCTTCTATTATGATTTCAAAGAATATCACAAAGTTATATTAGGGTTATAAGAATTCAATTATGATAATTAAGCTCATTCAACTCATTAAGTAAGTTTAGGGGCCTTACAATGGAGCTCATTGGACTGTGGGAAGGAAGGAGAAGAATTACCAAGGATGGCACGCAGTGTGGCCAAGGGGCCAACAGGTAGAGCTAGCACACCAGGGGTAGATCCACCAGTAGCATAGGGTGCAGCAGTGGAAGATGCAGGTAGAGGGGTAAGGTAAAAGTGATCATATGCATAGGATGCATAGTCACCTCCTGTGTAGGGCTGGTAGGCTGGGTAGGGGTGTGCACAGGACATGTTCATGTTGGACATGATTGAACATAGGTCCTGATGCAGGTGCTCCTTAACTTGGAGGTTTTATGCATGTTGATGCATCATGTAGTCCATAAGGGTGATTCCACTTTTTTTATGAGTATTTCTCTTATAAGATCTCCCACAAGGAGAGAATGTCACACATAGAAATGTGTATCTATATCCAAACACAACCATTGGTACCGAGTGGGTCATATTGTCCATGGGCTCATACAATCTACCCTAAGGAGAAGGGAACTCACAAAATGAAATATACATGGATATCCAACCACATCTTTTGGTCCCAAATGGGTCACCTTGTCCCCGCCTACCCTATATTGTTATTGTTTCTCTCATAAAATCTCCCTCAATGAGAGAGGAATCTCACACACTAAAACACATATGGATATCCAACTAAAACCTCTGGTGCCGAGTGGATCACCTTGTCCCAAATAAAATTTTTCTTTTGGGATTTTCTCTCATGAAATGCCCCCTGAGGAGAGTTGAATCTCAAACACTAAAACACAGATGGATATCCGCAATCTTGAGTGGGTCACCTTACCCTTGGATAACCATTTAGTGAGTATATCTCTCATAAAATGTTCCCTGAAGAGAGAGGAACCTCAGACACCAAAATATGGATGGATTCCCAACCAAAAATTTTGGTCCCATGTGGGTCATCTTATCTACGATCCTAAATTTGTCCTTCTATAACATACCACACACACATGCATCACACCATGCCTCATCAAGAAGGCCAATCTAGGAACATGAACATGGCTCATGGGTCATCATATTTTTCTTTTAGATAAAAGGATAACTATTATTTACATTTAGATCGAGAGTGTAAAACATTCCTAAATATAAAGTATCTTATTTTGTTCTTAGTAAGTGTCAGAGAGGAAAATGTATTTTCATCCTCTAATTAAAAAAGTATGTGACTGTGGATATCTTGTGTGTTCTATAAATCATGACCCTTTGGTGATAATGGCTAATTATTCTACTCTTCTTCTTGTGATTAACCCTTATAATATTTTTTTATCTTGTGTATTCTACCACTATCCCATCCTAGTTGTTGCTTGCACATAATTATTTTCTTGTGTGAGTTATACGACTACTACCTCATACTCACATTTGAAGGAAAACTCTTGGGTAGTGGTACTTCTTGTTTTCTATGCCCTACCATTTTGTTTCTCAACATCGTCCTTACATGAAATGGACATGATTTTTCTATAGGTTCATGACTACATAATGTGAGACAACAACACCTCTCCAACTAGTACTAGAACACTAATTCCTCTAAGTAACATATTATAGATTTGTGGATGACTAATTAGAGTTTTTAACTCAATTATTTTTGTTTTCCTACTTTTTTGTCTTATATTTCTATTTCGATCAATTAACTTGGCCTTGATTATTGTTCACGTATGACAATTTGATTGTAGAAATTGTATAGTGACTAATTCTTATTGTTATCAACATGAATGGGAAAGGATTTGGAATTTGTAAGGTTGATAAGTCAGGGATGCGTGACAAGTTCAATGTATCTAATTTCAAATGTTGGCAAAGCTAGGTGACAATTTGGACTAGCATGAATTATTTGGTTGACTTTGTGAAAAAATACCCATGTGGCGGATGAAACTGACCCTAAGAGTGTCAATAGATTAATTGAGTGGAAGGAGAAGGACCCTTTATGCAGTGATATGTTCTCCTTGCATCGTCTAATGTCTTATTTGACATATACAATTCCCTTTTGTCACATCTTTGAAGGCCATATGGAATGTTTTAGATATTAAATATAATATTGGGGACCAAGTTCCCAAAAAGTATTCTATTTATAGATTTGTATAGTTCATATGGTAGCAGGGAGACCTTTTCTGAACATACACATGAATTTCAAATCTTGCTCCATGATCTTTTGGAGGTGAATATTTTCTATCTAATAAAATTTGAAGTCGATAATTGAAAAGTTATGCAAGTCTTAAGAGGTCTTTAACCTAGTTTTGAAGCATAAGGAAGGAACTTGTCCCTCAAGGAACTTATGATTCATACCTCAAGAGAAGCATAGTACTTGAAAGAGAAGATCAAGATGTTTGATGATGTTAACCCTATTATCAATCTTGTGACTGCAAGAAACATAAGCACTCAGATAACCCTAAGGCATATTTTGAATAGAAATGTAACTAAAAACCATGTTGGAGTTGTGGATAGGCTGGTCATTTGAACAAAGACAGTCCCAAAAAGAATGCTAAGTAAGCTTCTACATTTGTAGCTAAGGAGGTGGTAGTCAACTTGATGAATACTTTGTTGAAACACAATTGTAATGAACCCCTCTTCCCATTGTCCCCATTTATGTTAGACTAAGAAGGTAAGGGTGACTAGCCATATATTTCCAAGGATACAGTTTCAATAAATAACAACTTACCATTAATAATCTTGTGACCTTATTATTGTTTACAAAAGGCATGACAATTACAACATTCTTAAATTTATGAAAAACTTAATTTATTTAGATAGAAATTTAAAGTATCTAAATATTACTTATTACACCCTTGGGCATTATTCTTTTGATGCAAGCTGATCCACAACTTCAAGTCAGTATTCTTGACCTAAAAGGCTAACAAAGAAAATGTGGTTAGCACATAATCATGCTAAGTATGTGAGTGTGATGGGGCTCCGAATATTGCACTAATAAAAACCCCAAGAAAATAATCCTTATGTTTAACTAGAAGTTATGCACTAATTCCCCACTCCAACAAATGGAAGCCTTATTGTAGTATACTTAAGGATCAAACCTGAAGAACAACCTATTTAAGAAGTTATATACATTTAGAAGTATTAAGGGTAATATTTATCACCAAGAAAGTTGATTGATTGATTAAAATAAATTTTTGTGAGTAGCAACAATGAATAAAGAAGTAAATAAATGATAATAAAGAGGACCATGGCATAGGGTTTCACTTGCCAAAGCCTACATAATTATACTAGAAATATCTAACTCCTTAAAATTAGTTCACTAAATAGCAACTTCAATATTGTACCCTCATGGGATACAAATTGTTGCATGGATTAAACTCCCTTGGAACCGACCATACTCTACACCCAAGTTCCTAGTTCAATCCGACTGGACTCCCTATTATGGCCGACCATTGTCAGCACATTAGTAGATCGTAACTCGATCACCTCACTATCCCTTGCTGACACTTCAAGGGGATAATAAGATCGTTTTAGACTTCTAATGATGATTACAACAAAGTACACATGCATGATTATAACATTTATGCAAAGCAAGTCGTCAATTTGCAAGGCAAGGAAAAAAGTAGAACGACACTTTATTTAGCTATAGTATTGTTGAGTTTAGATACAAGCTAGAATAAAATTCTAGCCGTTGGGGCTAGTCCCCATGCCCATCACAAACATCTACTCGCTCAAGGAGACAAACAAAAATAGAAAGGTAGATGGAATAATGGAAGGGACCATGACGCCTAGTATAGGAAGATGAATCTCTCCACCACGGCCGTCACATCCATGATCCTTGCTAGGGTTTGCGTTATATAGATGTGGCTTCTAATAATCAATCAGTTCCCCTTTAGAATGGATGGTGTGGGTTACCTTTTATAGATGCTATCCTCACTGATGAAACCTTAATGATAAACACTTGTGGTCGAAGGCAACTAATTTGCATGGCTCATACTCGGTCCAACATGCGACTCACTGGGTTACTCAATCTGTACCTCACATCTGGTTCTCTGGTGGATCAACGTGAATTGAACTAGAGTTTTCTGGATGAGAAGAGTGCACATCAAACCTAAATAATCTAGAAGACTCCGAGTAGAGAGAGGCATGAGTCAGGCGACTGGAGGAGCCAATCTCTTAAGTGGGTGGTTGGAAGGCGGATATCAAAAAGCTTCTCGGGCTTTCCATTCCTTGAGGTGTGGCACTATGAAGGCTTGATATTCCTTATAGGTATTGAAGTATATTTTTGGCTAGTTCTACATGTAAATCATGTAAAGTGCATTAAAGTCTAGAAAAGAGAAGATAATTGCAATTACATAAATCAAAGGCTAAAACTAGGGAATATAAACACAACAAGCCCCTAAAGTGTGAATAAAAAAATATGAAAAGATGAGTATAAATATACTCATCAAAATACCCCAAACTTAAACCTTTGCTTGTCTCGAGTAAATCAAAATAAAAAGGAGAATGAACAATTGATACTGGTATCCATACTTCCTCTCCCAACTGAGCATACTTTGTGGTCCCCTACCACCAAACATGATCAAGAGACCCTAGTCCATTGAGCTCACATAGACACACTTGAATATCCCACGATTGGTGCTTTTTCCTACATTCGCTAGAATCCAGAATCTGTGAAGAACTAATTTCATCTCAATAATACTCTCTATCAATCCATGCAAGATAGAAAGAATCATAAGTCAGTGATTGGATATTTTGAGGATAATTTTAATACGTCCCCTGGGTATGAAAATTGGACGAAAAGGGGGGAGAAGAAGATATGGCACAAGCCCATTTCCCTGGTCTTTCCTGTATTTGAGTCGAGCCTTATCTGGGATGCAGTTATTTTAGTTGTCTCTCCTCAAATTAACTCACGATTTTTATTTGATTGCAGTTACATTAATCACATGTTTTCTTTGGGCTCATTGACCTCTTTTATTTCTGATATTTCTGTACAAGAAAAATGAGAGGAGATGTATGTTTTAAGGGATGCCACCCTAAAATTAGGGTTTGGCATATAATAAATAATATTTTTGGGATCTCTCTTTTTATGGTTGGTAAAGGGGTATGAAATGATGGAACAAAGGTGGAAACAAGAGGCTGACTTGTGCTTCTCATTTTATTGATGTAGTGGAATCAAATAATCATATTATATCAATTATTTTTGTTAATGTAAGGAAGGGAAGTGTTAACAATTTTTGTTGCAAGTCATATCGGGGCACGTGTAGATTGGCCTTTTGGACTCTTTCTACTTATCATCATTTCTAAGGGGTAAGGATGCTCAATTGTTGTCATTGGGGATCATATCCATTTAAGACATGTTTGTCCTTTAGAATTTTCTTTATGCATGACTTAGAACAAGAAAAAGGGAGTAGTTCATTTATATATTTCCAATTTTTGCATCATCAAAGTGTCTGCCTGGGTAAGGGCCACAACTCACAAAAACAAAATAAATCCAAAATGGAAACAAGATAGATGCAAATAAAAGATGCTTTTGAAATAAGATAAATGGGTGAATTTGAATCTTACCACCCACCCCACCCTACACTTAATACTTTGCTCATCCTTAGTAAGAATAAGTTAGGATGGAGGGAAATAACTTGTAGGGTCTAAATAGGTACGCGTGTAATCACTCTCGAGTGACATGCCATTCCTCATGCGAGTGCTGCATAAGATGGATTTGATTAAGTTGACGAGTTTGGCGTGTAGATGATTCTCAATATGGCATTGTGATGCTGCCACTTTCTTGAGCAAGAGCTATTGTATATGGGGCTTACAGTCCCCATCAAAATCTTCTCATATATGCTTGGTGCCTTGACGGTCAAAGTCATGGCCCTTTTTATCAGAGTATGCGGCGTGCGCTTCAGGGTTGATGGTAGATGGAAAAGGAGATATAGGATGGTCTTGATAGAAACATTTGATTTGTTTAGAGAGATCCTCAAGTTCATAATCTATATTTTCTGCAATAAACTTTGTGTGATGAGAATCAGTTGAGCTAAAGAATTGCTGAAGGCGACTACATAGCTGTCTGGTTGGGGTCTTGGCTAGAGAATCCTTCCAGATATAAGATCGGAAATATGATCAGATGTTGTTCCCTTTTGGTTGAAGAACTTTGTGTCAAATGTCTAGAAATCCCAAAGTAGGAGCACTTACAAATACCAAACCACCTGCATTGAATTTTCCATTGACGGAATGAGATATTGGTAGCACCAGATGCTCGATGAATGCACTTCCTCAATGGGAGTTGATGGAGAACACATCAAATAGCACAAAGATCGATGGTGGTGACGACACCCTGAGTAGAGTCTCTGCAAAAAATTGTGCATGAGAGTATCCTATGGAGGTATCAGATCACATGACTATGTATCATAGATGATTTCATGTTTATAGACTCAGAACATGATTTACTAATGATTTTGATGCATAATGCGTCTGCCTTGTAGTCAGTGTAAGGATGACTATGTGTATCACACCATGACATCCATTCATCATCAGGTTCCTGATAGAAGATAGTTAGGAGCTGGGAGGAATTGAGGTTGTAGTTTTTTCTGAACAATTGGAACACACAACTAAATTTCCCGTCAATAGCACTTTGGATTTTTAAATGAGGCTAGGAACTTAGTTGTTATTGCTGGGATAATAGGACATATGTGACACGCAAAAGACTTAATCTGTCTGTGGTGAAGGATGTTGTCAAGAGGGCCTTGGTTGCCAAACTTTGATAAGGTGTCACTATAGGCCCAAAGGGAAGGGTTACCCCAGACTTCTAGATTATTTTGTGTTGACAACAAAGTTCTTTAGTCAAGAATGTGTAATATGCACTAGGAAGAGAGTGGACCTATCCTTGACTGTCATTCTAGAAGCTGTAATTGATCATGGTTATGCTATAGAGCTGAAGGGGCTTGTTTGGGATGATGGCGACATCTCAGTGAGAATTTCAACATCAGCGTGCCAGGACCTAGGAGGTGGCGGTCCAGTACAGATGAAGCTATTTGACGTGTCGTAGATCTTAGTCCACAGTGTTGTGGCAATGAGCGATGTCGAAAGGTGAGATTTTTACTTTGGTGGCCCAATTTGGGTTGCTCGTCCATTGGGGTGTTATCAATCTTGTCGCCGGACATACCTCATGGGAGTCCTTGTCGGGGTCGTCCTGGGGGTGTTAAGGGTTCATCAATCGCTAGGTGGAAGCAACCTGTCGCTGGCCTCTTTTCATCCGACTATTGATGCTTGTCATTTCGCAACAAAAACTAGGTGATCAATCATAGAGTTTAACCTTTTTAATGGGTGAACAACTAATCAAAGTAATTCACTAGTATAGAAAGGGTCAATCCATGAACAAAATTTTTAATATTTAATTCCAAACCCAAAACACTTTTGAACAAAGATCGTAGAAAAATAAAGAACCAGAAGTTGATTTTTTATTATGCTAAAACAAGAAGATAAAAGTTACACTAAGAATAATTTAAGGAAAGGGTTAGACAAAGAACAAGTAAAAATAAATTATTCTAAGAACAAAATTAAATTTCAATAATTAAAGAAAGCAATTGAAATGAAAGATTTAGAAAATGGAGTTAAATTGATGGGAAAGGATATTGAGGCTATGGGTTTTACCACCACAGCCGGCGTGAAACAAGATCAAAGGAAACCATATTACAAAAGGATATGGAAGAAGGTATGTAAAAACATTCGTGGATGAATATACAAAAGATGAACTCCCTATGGACTCATTGGTCCTGGCATCCATAGTTCCTAGTCCATAAGGATCTTTCCACGGTCACATCCAGATCCTTATGAAATTGATTTGGTTATTCTAAGTCTTGAGATCTGCGATCACATCCTACAAGACTAACATCTAATAAAAATTAGAGATCAAATCATTTAAATTGGGAGATTGTCCAAACCAAAACAATCGACCGAATAGATCATATAGGGAATCAATCTTGTAATATTATGGCTGTGGGGTTATTGCCCATACCTCGATATGAGGAACTACTCGATAGCCATAAATAAAGAAGGAGAAGAAAGGGATAGAAGGAAGGAATCCATAGACTAGAAAAAGAAGAATCTCCAAGGAGATCTAGCTGGTGACATTGAAACAACTTGCTCCCTTCATTCCCTACTCCAAAGGAAAGAATGAGAAGAAGATAACAAATCCAGAAATCTAGAGATGAAGAACTAATTTTATTGCATAAGTAAAGATTACACAACTAAGAATTGAAATAACAATGCTCAAAAGTATATTGTGAGTACAAAAGATTGGAATCTCTTATTTTTGGAGTCCCCCCACCTTTCATAGGGGAAGGAGGGGTGGTCACCTTAAGGGGGGGAGAGAAAAAGAGTACTGGTAGATGCTAAATCTGCAGTCTGCACACTAAGCCGACCGTCTGGCAAGACAAACTGGTCAGTTGGATGGTGTCATTGCATGGATGTTTAAGAAATGAATCAAACCCTAATCAAAGGGTGGCGGCGCCTTCAACTTTGTAGTCTTGTTCTTGAAGTAACCCTCAAATCGATCGTCTAATGGAGTGAAATGGTCGGTTGCTGTTACTTCTCACGCCGGCTCATTGATAAACCATAATGTTCTTTGGCGGCACCTTAATTGAGTGTGACATGGTCTTTGAGTACTTAAGATAGCCATCTGGAATGCATGATTTGATTGTTTGGCTCTTCTAAAACGAGCGCCTGAGTAGTTGAAATGCTCGTTGAGGTCTAGAGCCTCACAGTTGAACTGAGGGCAAAAAATGGTCATCTAGTTTTGAGATGTGGATGAATCGACCATTTGGCACAACAAATCGACCGTTTCAAGTGTTCAGATTGTCAGGGATTTGTCATTGAAGATAAAACTTACAAAATGTGAAGAAAAAAGATAAGTATTTGCACATTTAATTGAAAAGAGGGTAAATTGCAATTTGTCCTAGAAAATTAGTAAAAAGGGATAAATTTTAATTAAAAAGACTATAAAAGCTATTTAAAAAGAGAGATGGATATACATTCATCAAAATACCCCAGACTTGAATCTTTGCTTATCCTCAAGTAAATAAAATCATAAATAAATCCAATTTATACTAGAGACATGTCTATCCTCACCCTGATAGCCATCACTTTATTCCTTACATCCAAATTTGGCCTAGCAACTCAACTCCTAGAACAACAGAACACAAAATTCTATATTCCCTGTCAAAATAAATTTTATATCTTGTTTCTAAATCAAAACTTTGTGGAAAACATGCATCTTCTTACTTTTTCTTTGACACTCCCATTTTTTCTTTCTTTTTGTTAGTTTTTGCACAGGAACAAGATGAAGAAGTTGTGGAAAAAGATGATCCCTTGTCTTTTTGACTCAAGATATATTTATTCATGGTCTTGTGTTACATTGACCATAGTTTTTTTGTGTTCTCCTTTGGAATCTTTCGATGGTACACCTCTGTTGAGGGGTATGGAAAATTGAGGTGGGAGCATGCCACCCCAGACTTAGGTTTTTGACCAGAGGCGATTCTTTGCTTTTTCTTTGAGAGAGAAGGAGCGGGAATTGTTCCTGTACTTATAAACTTCACTTTTTCTCTTTCAAGGACTGTCATTGCATCGGGTAGGTTTTTCCTCTCAATCACATTATACGAGATTAATGACAAGTTAATCCACAGTGAAAAATAGAGAAAATTCATGTCTGGTTCTTATTGATTCCATACGGATTGCCAACTATTCCAAGAAGTGATGCAAGTTTTGCGGTCCTAAGAGACATGATGTTTTCAGTCTGGGAAATTTTTAAAGTTTTTGCAAGTAATATTTATTGAATTCAAAGGGGTACAATGATTATAATAACTATTCATTGTGGCTGACTAGATAAGAGCCATTTTGCATACTAAGGAAAATAAAAGCATGTCCACTATATAAAGGCCAATAAAGAGAAAATGAAGCAAATGAATTTCAAAAGCAACTACACGCAACAATTAAAAGAAAAAAGATAATGCTGAAAGGGAAAGATAAGAGGTAGAATAAGAACATACCACCCACTTCCACCCCAAACTTAGAGTTTTGCTTGACCTGAGCAAATAAAAAACCCGACATGGAAGGAAGAAGATCACTATGGTGGTGGGTAGTGGTGCGGTGGAGGAGCGGAGGAGTAGGCAAAGTTGTAGTAGTAGTTCCCAAATATGGGGAGTCGGGGTCAGGATAGGCCTGATGGGCCCGTACTCCTTATAGAGTGGTCAACTAAGGAAATAATGACCCATATCCACATGCCAAGAGTACTTGGAGCACTACATCAGGTACATGTGGTTGAGATGGTGGCCCTGGCATTGCTGCTCGCACTGGATCTCATTTAGCTGACTCTAAACCTCATAAAAGCCATAAGGCTCGTTTGGGCCCTCCTCTTTTCTAGTGCTCCTCCTAGTTAAACATCGAGAGGGTTGAGGTGGAGGGCCAGTAGCGTCGTCATGTGCCTCCAGTGAGACACTCCTCATGTGGGTAGTGGGCTTGGGGAAGTCTTTTGGGTCAGGGTGCTCTAGAAAGAAACGTTGGATGTAGACTTATAGGTTGGTCAAATAAAAGATCAAATTTATAACCACAAACTGGCATGCCGAGGGAGTTCAAGGCCGATAGTATGATCTTTGAAGAGAAGATAATAGACATTGTATGGACCATAATAGACGAACATGCATCCCTTCAAGTAGCTAAGGTTGATCAAGTGATTCTTGAGCTCCAAAGGTGGGAATAGAATGTGAATATATCCTAGGAAGAGAGCTATGGAAGTCACAATGTGGCTAATGTAGTAGTAAGAAGAGGTAGTGCAGGTGGCCTAATAGTTGAGATGATCAATCATATCACTTCCCCAGTTGAAGTGCTTGCCATTCAGAAGGCACCACATGGTGTAGAGCTTAGAATGAGTAACGACGCCCTAAGTACCTTCCCTACCGAAGAAGGTGCATGCCAAGATGGTTTGAAGGTAGCGAATGACTGGGCTGTGAATGCTAAATGCCTTGGTCAGTAGAGAAGCTTGGGTAGAAGGCTGTTTACATTGGCCTATAATTTCTCCATGTGGAAGTTGTTGGGGTAGACATCATGGCGGCGCTGCAGACATTGTGATAGCCAATAATCATCTTGTCCATCCTAGAGAATGGAGGTGAGCTTCCTGGCAGAGATCTTAAATTCCTCCCCAAAGATACAAAATTTGCAACTAGAGTTCCCCCCAGAAGAGTGGAAGTGGAGGAAGGTAGTCATGAAGTCAAGGGTGAGGTCATTGTATACTAGAACCACATGGTAGGGGAAAACAAGGATCGATGTGGTTCTTCCAAAGAATGTCGTCGACCGTGTCTCTAATGCCGATAAGCCCATCAGGGAATTTCAAGTGTGGCCTTGGATTCAAATCCTTTGTAATGATTGGTGCTGACAAACTGGGCATAGCTGCTCGCACCCATGGCTATGCGAGATGGGCATAGTGTGACTGATTCTAGGTCATGTTGGGATGACTGACCCACCCCAGTCTAACAGATAAGCTCTTCAACCTTGTTGATGTCGTGAATCATCTCTTTGGGAATCTTAGGTGAGGACTCGTGTGAGATTGTTCGCTTCACCGACTTCTTATCCTTACAGAAGTAGTCAAAAAGGCCATGACGAGATCCACCTTCAGACATGGGAATTGTTTGCTAGAGTGTTGAAAATGTAGGAGCAGTGAAACAGTCATTTTACAAAGCAAAATAGTCATTTGGCAGTGCTGAAATGCCCATATCTGTGAAGGAACGCATGCCCGAGTGGATGAGATAATCTCTCTGAAGTTTGCGAGCTGCTCGGTTGGATTTTCCAACCGGTCATTTCATCTAGAGAGGGGACACTTGTCTATCAGTAGGGGCAACATCTGTTCAAGGATGCCCTATTGTGTGAGAGGGGCAAGATGTATGGATGGAGATGTGTCGGGCCTTAGACGACCGTCTGAATGCCAGGTTGGTAGCTGGAGAGGTGCAGCGGTCAAAAGCTCATATGGACGCACAAGGTAGATAGCTGGAGAGGCACGTCCAACTGCAGAACGTCTGGCTCACCTAAGATGGAGGGCTAGTAGTAGTGAAGAAGAAGCTATTGAGATTGGAAGGATGAGGGGGAAGACATCACTCGGCAGTCTCCAAACCATCTACGTTGGTGGGGTAATGCGCGAGTGGTGGTGATGCGACCGGTTGGGTGAACATTATCATCGTTCTTTGAGATGACCATCTTGCCCAACAAGATTGTCGGCTGGCTCTGAGGTGGCCGGTGGCTGTGGTAGAGACTATGGTTGCTAAAGGAAGGTGGCTCTTAGTTGAGTTGTGATCATGCTTCCCCATTCAAATGGTCTTATAGGAAAATTGGATGACCAAGATGATCATTTGGGAACAACAAATCGATTGGTTGGCGGTTTGTGGGTGAGAAACAACGGTTTGTTACCCGATGCATTCATGCATTTTGAATCTTTCATTTTAATGTGCCTATGTCTATGAACCTATCATTTCATTGATGTCAAATGACCAGTTGGCTTTGTTGTAGGCGATGTTTTAACATTCATATTTCTAAATGCTTGCCAAATTGGAACAATTGCTATTTTCATCAAAACGGCCATCTCGATCAACGAGACAATCAGTTAGTAGGGTTTGAATGCCTTACTTTTTCCCACGTTAAAAGAAACCCAATTTTTTATGAATAGATAACTAGAAATAGAAACAAGATGGGTTAGATAAAACAAAACAAAAGAAAATGCAAAATAAATAAAAGTTGGGTGCCTCCCAACAAGCGCCTAGTTTAATGTCAAAGGCTCGACACAAGGATATCAAGGAGACATTTCATGCTCGAGAGTGGGAGGGGGTGTGAGATCTTCAAGTAATGAGAGCTGATGAGACTCAAATGTCAGAAAACCCACAACGGTAATATACCATTTCATCTTATGACCATTAACTTTGGACTCTCTAAGCACCTTTCTCCAAAGAAGAAAAGTGCCATGTGGATAGGCACACTTAACAAGATAAGGTCAATACCATCTAGATTTGAGTTTTCCAGAAAAAAGTCTTAACCTAGAGTTATAGTCAAGAACCTGATCACATTCTTGAATATCTTTATGTGTAATATGACCACACAATATTTTGGTTCTACCCTTGTATATTCTGGCATTTTCATAGGCATTCTGAGCTCA
Source organism: Alisma plantago-aquatica (assembly GCA_963693085.1). Lineage (NCBI taxonomy): Eukaryota > Viridiplantae > Streptophyta > Magnoliopsida > Alismatales > Alismataceae > Alisma > Alisma plantago-aquatica. The sequence continues at coordinate 1,491,781,023 of OY856409.1, forward strand.
TCTAACTCCCACATTTGAAGAAAATGGTTTTCGTTGCAAAAATTTAGAGTCCTAATAGTCCATGTAGCCTTATGCTCCAACTCTATGGGTAAATGACCATATTTTCCTTAAATCAACTTGAAAGGAGTGGTTCTTATAGGTGTTTTGTAGGTAGTCTTGTATGCGCACAAGGAATCACTAATTTTCAAAGATCAATTTGTCCTAGTGTGGTTTACTATTTTGTCTAGGATTCACTTGATTTGCCTATTCGAAACATCAACTTGAACACTAGTATGATGATAGTAAGGACAGGCAACCAATGACGAACTCCATATCGTTTAAACAATGATTCAAAACTTTTCTCTAAGAAATGGGAGACCCCATCAGAAACTATGGTATGAGGTACCCTAAATCTAGGGAAAGTGATATCTTTGAAATGTTTCTTAATAGATTTGGAGTCACACATTTTTATGGGGATGGCTTCTACCCACTTGGAGACATAGTCCATGACCACCAAAAACTATTAGTATCCACAAGAAGAGGGAAAGGGTCCTATATAATCCATGCCTCAAACATCGAAAATCTCTATTTCTTGCTAAGAAGTCATGGAAATTTGATCTTTCTTAGAAAAGTTTCCTAGTCCTTTGGCATTGATCACATGTCAAAACAAATTCATACGAGTCGTGAAACAAGGTGGGCCAAAAGAACTTAAATGGTAAAACCTTTCTGGCAATTTTCTAAGAACTCATGTGCCCTCTAGTGGGGCCAGAGTGACATTTCCAAAGAATTTCATGGGACTCTTCTACGATAACACACATGCAATAGAAACCATCTGAACATAACTTAAAAATATAAGGATCATCCCAATAATAGTGTTTGACATCATGTAATTTTTTTGCCTTAGTATCTCTTTTGTAATCAGGTTGTAGGACACCTGCTGCAAGATAATTAATATAGTTAGCAAACCAGATGTATTGGGTTTCCATTTTGATCAACTTGTCATCGGGTAGAGAATCATCAATAGGTATACCGTCATCATAATAAGAACTTAGGTGGCTAAGATGGTCAGCTATAACATTCTCACAACCTTTCTTGTCAAGTATTTTAAAATCAAAATCCTGAAGTAAAAGGATCCAACAAAGAAGATGAGGTTTGGTATCCTTTTTAGTCATCAAGTATCTAATGGCCACATGGTTCATGTAAATGATCACTTTGGACCCAATTAAGTAAGAGCGGAATTTATTGAAGGCATATACTATGTCTAACATTTCCTTCTCGATGGTAGTGTAGTTCCGCTGGGCATCATCTAAAGTTTTGGATGCATAATAAATCACATGGTCCTTTTTATCAACATGCTATCCAAGAATGACACCAACAATAAAATCACTAGCATCACACATAAATTGGAAAGGCAAGGACCAATCAAGGGCCCGAATGATAGGGGTGAAAGTGAGAGAATCCTTCAAACACAAAAAATTGGTCATCCATGATTTGTCAAAAATAAAGGGAGTATCTTTTTGAAGGAGGTTGGTGAGGGGTTTGGCAATTTTTGAGAAATCGCGAATAAATCACTGATAAAATCCAGCATGCCCAAGAAAGGCACAAATGTCCTTGACTGAAGAGGGAGGGGGGAGTTTGGTGATGACCTTGATCTTGTCTCTATCAACCTCTATGCAATGGTTGCTAACCCTATGTCCTAAGACAATCCCTTCTGTCACCATAAAGTGACATTTTTCCCAATTTAAAAACAAGTACACTTCCTCACACCTTTCCAGAACACGGGATAGATGTCTAAGGCAAGAGTCAAAGAATTCTTCATAAATAGAGATGCCATCCATGAATACTTCCATAACTGTCTCAGTTAACCCAACGAAGATAATGGACATGCACCACTAGATGGTGGTTGGGGCATTGCACAGCCCGAAAGACATTCTACTGAATGTGTAAGTGCCAAACAGGCATATGGAGGTCATCTTCTCTTGGTCATCATGATGGATGGAAATATGATAAAAACCTGAATAGCCATCAAGATAACATAAACCGGGTTGTTGATCTAGGAAGGGAAGAGGGAAGTGATATTTACTAGTGGCCTTATTCAATTTTCTATAATCAATGCACATCCTCCATCCTATAATAGTACGGGTGGTGATGAGCTCATTTTGGTCATTATTCACAATAGTGGTTCCCTCTTTCTTAGGGATCACTTGGACTGAACTGACCCAAGGGGATTCAAAGATGGGGTAGATGATTCCTGAGATCAAGAGTTTGATAACCTCTGAATGGACAACCTCCTTCATATTTGGATTCAATTTCCTTTGAAGGTCCGAGAATGGCTTGTATTCTTCTACCATAGGGATTTATGCATGCAAATAGATTGATTGATCCCTGTTACATCAACCATTTTATAACTTAGGGCATCTCTCCTTTTTCTAAGTTTTGTCATGAGCTTGATTTCCTATTCATGTGTAATATTAGAATTAATGATAACAAGGTAGATTTGTTGCTCATCAAGAAAAACATATTCAGACCTCCAGGGAGAGGTTTCATTTCTTGGGCCTTGGGGGGTTTGGGCTTCTATTTTACAAGAGAGACCATCTTAAGATCCTCAAATTTCTCATCTGAAGCTTCTTCAAACTTATCTAAGTGGAGTATACATCGATCAAGTTGCTCATCTTCATATACACAATCAGAAGGGGCCATGAGGGTGGTGTGGAGGGGATTATCAAGTAACTCATGTTCTTGTCTCAACTGGGAAAGCTTATAATCTCAATAAAGAAGGTAGACCTCTTCTTGGAGGCTAGGATCTCTCATTCTTTCAAACACCCTAAACTCTGGGGTCTGTCTTCTAAGGCATAGAAGAATGGTTCTGGTTTCAACACCAATCAAGGCTCGAGCAGTGGCCAAGAAGGGACGTCCAAAGATGAGGGGGTAGCATAAATCTTCCTTTATGCCCATGATTATAAAGTCACATAGAACATAAGTATTTTTCCCAACCCTTACAGATACATCTTCAATATGACCCATAGGCTTCATCATGGATGCATCTGCCAATTGGATGGTCATGGTAGTGGGAAGCATGTCAATAAATCCTAGTCTTTTGCAAAGAATGTAAGGCATGATAGAGATACTAGCACCTAAATCTAAAAGGCCTTTCTTTCTATCATTATCACCTAGGTAACTCCCAATCCCAATGGAACTAGGATCTTTCTTTTTCTTAGTCATTTTGCTCTGAATGATATCTAAAGTGGTTCTAGAAAGCATTACTGTGATAGACTAAACTTTTTGAACTTTAATGTCTAAAGACATACTTGAATTCATGTATTTTGGTTATATCAAGAGTTACAAGTATTTTGCTAAAGTTTGGATGTCAAATGATATTTATATCATGATCAAGATCCTTAAGTTATGCCTTTTTGAAGTATTTATTTGACTGAGCATATAGTTGAGTTTTGGCACCAAATTCTAGTTCAACGTAGCTTGAGTTGTGATAAAACTATGATCAAAGTTTCATTAGATTTTGATGCGCCTGGAGGAAGTTATTTAGGTTTGAAGATGTTGAAATAATGTGCATTTTTGAGGAATTATAGAGCTATGTTTGGATTTCATGATGTGTCACACATCCTTTGGTTTTGGGCTGGGCCTATGTGGCCAGATCCTATCCCTAGATCTATAAACCAATGGATGTATCCCTACAATGGGAGAAGCCACATATCAAATTAAGTGGAGGTTGAGTTTTAACTCTTGGATGCAAAATCAAGGGTGAGGTTCTTGTCTCCTACCTTGCAATTAGAGCAAGGTGGGCGGGAATGATGTTACAACAACCTTCCCGGCTACCACTCATCCAGATCGTGGGGTGTGGGTGAGAAGTGGCCGAGTAGTTGAAGTCTTCTCATCATTATGAATTGTTTCACCCTTTGATTGAGATATAAGCACATTCCAGAATATAGAACGAGTGACCGTCCCTTGTTGCATCTCCACTGCAGTGATCAGGTTGTGTCCAGGAGTGGGAATGGAGGTATAAGGCAATTCAAAGGGAAATGAACATAGGAAAACAAAGGTCGAGGTCAAGGAGTCGACAACGACGTGTTCTATAGGATGCCATTAAGGTTTCAATGCTCGACCAGGTGGACTTCGCTGGAGAAGAAGATGGTGCTTGGGGACATGTGTAGAGCATTCCTTGTCCGGAACAGTGGTTGTGGGTGAGTTCATGGAAGCTTCTCAGTTGTTTCTATATCTTCCACCTTGCACAAGGAGGATCAGGGGTGTTTTCCCCTACCTTTTTTGCTAAGCCACACCCCACGGTGGCGGCCTCCTTGAGCCACAAGAAGAATCGTCCAACAGCGAGCTTGAGATGTCGTGAGGATCTAACCTAGGACGCCAAAGATGATGGATGCCTTTGGAGATGATGAGGAGTACTCCTTAGTGGTTGATTGCTTGCCGAAGCAGTCCCTTGTGACGACCGTTCTCCAAGAGACGATGCTCACATTCGAGAAGAGAACACGATCTAAGCAGAGAAAGAAAGGAGAGGGGTGAACCAGATCCAAGCCAGAGAACCGTCTGACTTGCCTTAAGTGGACCGGGTTCAGATCCCAACTAGACCGCCTGGTGCAATTGAGAACCAACTGGATCAAATGAGAGAAGTGCCACCTTGATGGTGATATTGCAGATTCCAATTGGTTGAAGGTAATTATGAACTCGAAAATCCCAAAAAATATGTAGATGTTCAATAATTCATAAAAATTAGCTCATTCATCAAAAAATACAAGAAAGCTATCAGAATGTTCATAAAAATGAGTAGAATAATATGGTACCATAATATCATTATTTTTATGGTTAAATAACATATATAGTAAGTAAGATGTATAATTCTTGTATCATGCGTAATAAATGTCAAACGATGGCCTAAAATTATAAAAATGAGTCGGTAACTTGGAAATATGATATATAGTATGTAATATGCAAGATATGATCATGTAATGACATATAATCATGTAATTTGATTAGTATGTCAATCTAGGTCAAATAACCCTAAATAAAATGTAGAAAATACATATATGGTCAGTAAATGTTGGAATAATTAGTATAATCTTATATCAGTATATGGAACCTCAAACTTAATTCTAAGATCACAATGATTCATATAATTCATGTTATACAATGATGATTGCTCTTAATGTGATATTAACCTTGATATGCTTAATGAATATGACCTAGGGTTAATACAGGTACATAATTATATGGAAACTAATGGTTGTATAATTGATCCTAAAATGGAATGCAACATCAGTAACATCAATCCCAAATAACATCACTAGTACATAACCGACCTTTAGTGTCGGTTATTTAAGGACTTTAGTGTCGGTTTCTAAGCGACACCTATGTGGGCGACGCTAAAAGCCCAGTCGTTATGCGTCGGTTCTAAAACCGACGCCAAAACCCTTCGCGCGCCAATGAAAACGCGCCAGCAGGGCACTATAGGTGTTAGTTATTACCTAAGAAACTGACACCATATACCTTCACGCCACAGAAGGGCGCCAACTTGGGCACTATAGACGTCGGTTATTAGTGAATAACTGACGCCATATAAGTCCCAACACAGCCGTGCTGGACAACACGGCCGTGGTGTCTGGTCTGCTACCACGACCGTGCTGGCCAGCACGGCCGTGCTGTTAAGGAAATAGACGTCAATTTCTATTACAAACTGACACTGTAACTATTTGGCGTCAGTTTTATACAAATAACTGACACCTATTTTTTGTTTTTTTTTCTATCAGTTTGCATACCTGCTATATGGCTGGTCGCAGGATGAGAAACCTGCAGTTCAGTTATGAACTGTAGGTTTTATGACATCCATTGATATCAGCCAACAACAGGCCACAAACCTACAAAATTAAAAACAAAAATATTCACACATTTAGCAATGCAACCTGCAGTTCCATTTGATTTTCACATTTAGAATCATTCATGTAGATATCAATCTGTAGTTCCATTCATTTTCACATTCACACATAGAGAAACATTCATATAGCAACCAACAGTTTCATTCATTTTCACTCAGACACATGTAGAAACATCCAGACATGTAGAAACATTCACACATATATTATAATTCAGAAATTCATTTACAAAATATCATTCTTTAGTCATTATTCGCTATCAACATCCCAATTATATCTTAAATCCCCCACTACTTGTATGGCTGTTTCCCATTCTTCTCTTACTTCATTTAATTCTCCCGTCGTATAGGGAGCATGTACATCTGGTAAGGCATTTCCTATAGTGTGGTCAGTTGTAAACACCTGTAAAGAGAATGATGTATATATATAATTAATGAGCTATAAATAAGATTGATATATTTTATATTATCTAATGAGACTCTATAATACCTCAGCAATACAATCGATGTCCATTGCGGCATATTTGATAATCATGTGCATAAATCACATCACGTAGTATCCACATGCCCATCCGTTGTCTTGTGTGGCACACTATAAATTCAAACATACAAAATATTAAAAAATACAACTAATTAAGCACTGTTCACATAAATAATATATACATATATTGCAGTCGGGAACTTACTTTCACGTTCTTCCAAATTATTGGTTGGTTCTTTTTCATGGGGACCTTTCCTCCAGCCTTTTTCAACTCATCAAAACCCCTATATGTTAATGTAACACAGTACATTGCATAATTAAATAGTAATGTAATAACATATGTTAACGGATATGAAAATGAAATATTTCTCACCGAAATAATGCCATTTTCATTATGTGTCCATATTTTGTATTCAATTTACTCCCCTTAGGATCTAGATAATAGACAGTGAACGTCTCGGGGACAATAACCAGTAACTCCCAATGCATACCACTAGAGGTAAAAAATTTAAAAATTAATAACTCAAAATCCACAATAAAAATGTAATTTTCTTAAGTCCAAATTATAATAAGCAAAGTAAACTTACTCTACATTGAATGGAGCCATTATCATCATCTTCTTTTTTTGAGCAAAAATTGAAAAAGCCTCACAACAATATTGTTGAACTGACGGCGGGTCTTTAGCTACTAGACTAATCAAAGATGGAATCAAAAATCCTACATGTTCAAATGCAAAATCTGCACATATCTTGTCTAAGTAGCTGCAAAATATGTATTAATTACGCATGCATTAATAAATAAGAAACCAGATCACCAGATCCTACACAAGGTATATGGATGTATAAAGAAGATATCACCTTATCTATAGCTCTATCACAGATGTATTTAGCCAATCATATCGAAACAACTCCAAAATATCTTGTATAAATAGTTTGCTTTCGTATGATTGACCTGCAACATCTGAATCTATAGAAACAGTTATAGGGCAGTTTATATCATGTTCGCCTAACCATATTGCCATACCCCTACAGTTAGGACCTAACGGGACAGTTAGGTCCTGTGGAACCCAACTGGGTAATGTAGGAGGTGGAAGTGGAGGCCTAGATGTTGTGGGTGTCTTCTTTTTAACCTGTATATATATATAATAATTTCAGATCAACTGACATCATATACACACACTAACAATTTAACGTAATGTAAATTTACTATACAATTTCAGTAAAGATGACATCCGCTTTTAGCCACAATATCACTCCGCCTAGTGCCTCACCAAGTGTTTCACAATCTGGGTGGGCATATGGCAATGGAAGATCCATCCACTTGGGGAATATATGTACCGGGCTCACACGAATCCTACCAGCTGGTAATGGAGACCCGTGAAACAGTTCCCCTGGTAGGGATGGGTAAGTCGACGCCTCTGCAACGACATATTCATTAACTTTTAGACGGCATGGCTTCAACCCCTACAATTTTTTGTGTAAAGAATGTTATATACATATATACATATCATCTTGAATTAAAAAACTAGTTACTATGTCATAAAAATACTTACAGTGGATGTGCTAGGTGGTGGGTCTATAGGATTACTCCCAACCTCTGCAGTAGGAGTAGAGCGGGATGCTATGATAGGTACTGTCTGCTAAGTGGCAGTCTGAGATGTCTGCCACTTTTTCAGTGCTTCTTCTAGTTTCCTATCAACTAGCTTATCTACCTATACATGGATAAAAGAAACGTTAGCTTCTAATTATTGAATTCTCTTTTTGCAGTAACATTATAAAGAAAGAATATGTTACCTCTTCTTGTGAAAGTCCTACTTTTGGGACATGTTTGCGCTGGGATGCCCCAAAAAAAGATTTGATGCCCACACCAGCGCCTGCAGCCCTAACACGTCCAGGATGCTCTGGGTTACCCAGAGAAACTGTCAATTCATCCCTTGTGCCCTCAGGGATGAACTTGCCTTGTTTCCTTAGCTCGTGCATCTCCCGCTAATTGCCAAAACAAAAATTTGTAATTAAGTAAACACCACAAATAATCAATATTTGAACGATTGCTGTAAGAGTTGTATTTTACCATTTTTGCAGCCGCCTCAGCAGTTGCGGGCTTCCTTATTTCTCCCTTCTTAGTTTGCCTCCCAGCTATCCAGATATCATGACGAGGCAGAGGTGTGCTACCTACAGTGGAGGACTCCTGAGTAGCAGAAGACTGAGCAGTAGCCTCAGACTGTAGTCTTTGGCGAATGCCTGCATACCCCTTTCGACCCATTGTGTGGTCATGCACATTCAGTGCACGCCTTGATCTTTGTGCCTCACTGAGGGCCTAATTAGTATGCACATTAATGATTTGGTTAGTAACAGTAAATGTTAATCTTGAATAGGTGAATACAACATATATTAATGAGATTGGGACTGTCGCCTAATACCTTGAATTCATCCGTTTGTCTTGAAGCAACAAATGCGTCCCATTCTTCTTTGTCCAGGAAGTTCCGCTGTTCAGTGGTTGTCTTCTTCCTCTTGTCAGCTTCTTTTATGTATTCTCGGGTGAGATTTGTCCTATAGTTCCTTAGGACTCTTCCACAGCGTTGCATCACGCATTTACGATGCAACTTTTCATCCAATTCAAATATACTCTGCAAATTAGAATTGCTATTAACTAGTATCCAAAAAATTAGTAATCTACAAAATATAATTGCAAAATAATAATAACTCATGCATAAAGCCCTCCATATTACGTCTTTCTTCTCCTTAGAAACTTTATGCCAAGAATCTATCATACAACCGCAATGGCTGCGAGTAACATACCCAAGATATGAAACAAATGAATTGCGATTCACACCAGATGCATTTCCTACATTATCAAAATCCACAACAAGTTTGGGTCCATTGCCCTTTTACGCTATTAACTTCTTCATCATAGTGATGCCCCTTCTCCTGTCAACTTTTTGGTGTTGCTGATCAAGTGCCTCAAGTGCTTCAGATGGTACATGTGCATCATCAACCTAAAATTTGACAAAATAAACACATTTACAAGATATAACTATAAATGGACATATAGATATAAATATATGATATATTTTTAAAACATACATTGTGAGGCGGCGCATTGATGTCCTCACCCTCACGGTAATCATCAGCACGGTCATCAGGAGAATGCTCAGCCATCTGAAAATTCACATTCACATTGTAAAGTTTTCATTGTAAAGTAATTTAAATTGTAAAGCTCACATTGTAAAGTTCACATTCACATTGTAAAGTAATTCACATTATAAAGTTCACATTATAAAGTAATTCACATTGTAAAATACAAATTGTAAAGTTCACATTCACATTGTAAAGTTCACATTATAAAGTAATTCACATTGTAAAATTCACATTCACATTGTAAAGTTCACATTATAAAGTAATTCACATTGTAAAATTCACATTGTAAAGTTCACATTCACATTGTAAAGTTCACATTCAGAAAAATAAAACATATAAAAAACATTGTATAAACATGCCTCTAATATTGCAATTTTTTTATCAATTAACGATCCTTCATTGTGATCTCCGCGCACATACAAGTCATCATTAGCTTCAATATTTGCTGGTGTTGGAAACCCAACTGAGAATGGACTGGAGTCATCATACTTATCATAGTACTGTTCTTCATCTATAGGATCTTCAATGAACTGTCTTTTACCATGAAGAACAACTGACCATTTATCATTTGCAGGATCATCGATATAAAATACTTGTTTCACATGTGATGCCAATATGAATGGTTCATCCTTCTCGCCAATCTTTTCAAAGTTCACTAAAGTGAAACCCAATTCATCCACTATAACTCCTTTGGTGTTATCAACCCAATTACATTTGAAGAGTGTAATTCTGAAATCTATGTAGTCAAACTCCCATATGTCTTCAATGACACCGTAATATGACATTTTAGCTTCACGTGGACTCTTATCCTTTGCACTTGCAAAAAACATAGTCGATGCTTGAAGGGTGACCCCACTGTTTTGGACGACACTCTTATCATCTTGGCTCTTAGTGTAATATGTGAATCCATTAATGTCTTACCCTTCATAAGACATAACAGTCAATTTTGGTTTAAAGGCGAGGAATTTGATAGTTTCAGTAATATCATCTGGTGTTTGAGATAGTTGATGTAAGACTTTATTTTCAAACCACTTAATAAACGTCTTGTTATGCTCTCTAGCAAGCCACATTGTATTGGCTCGAGGATATTGTCTCTTGATGAAATTGGTATGTTCCTCGATATAAACGTTCACTTCATCCATGTTGTGTAAAATATACAAGTGACCTTGTTCCAACTGCTCACTGCTGATTACTTTCACACGTGATCCCAAAATTCCTTTTCCAAATTGCTCGTCAATATTCTTGTCATTATCAGGAGTGTCATTACCACTGAGAAAGTCATTGCAAAAATCCATAACCTCTCTCGCCACATAACCCTCGATAATACTCCCTTCAGGCTGATAACGGTTTCGAACATCACTTTTAAAAATGCTCATGTATCGTTCAAAGGGATACATCCAATGCAAGAAAACTGGTCCCAACATTTTCACTTCCCTAGTCAAGTGGACAACAAGATGTACCATGATATCAAATAATGATAGAGGAAAATACATCTCAAGATGACATAGGGTAACAACCACTTCTCTTTGCAATTTATCGAGAGTATCAGGGTCAATAACTTTGCTGCACAGACTGTTGAAAAAGAAACAAAGTCTGGTGATTGCAAACCTTACATGCTTGGGAAATATAGATCTAATTGCCACATGCAATATTTGTTGCATTAGAGTGTGACAATCATGAGATTTAAGACCTATCAACTTCATATCTTTCATTGATACCAATCTACGGATGTGGGATGAGTAACCCTGTGACACCTTAACATTTACCAAACATTCACAAAAAGCTTTCTTCTCCTTTCTAGACAATGTGTAACAAGCGGGAGGTAAGTATGTTCTCCGAGTTCCCATTTCACGAAATTCTGTTAATTCTGACCTTATTCCCATTTCACGTAGGTCCAGTCTAGATTTTATCCCATCTTTAGTCTTACCTGGTATATTCAACAAAGTACCGATGACACTATCACAAACATTTTTCTCAACGTGCATGACATCGAGACAATGCCTGACTGTCAAAGAACTCCAATAAGGAAGATCCCAAAATATTGACTTCTTCTTGAATAAAGATTTGTCACTCCGTGTGGCCATAGTACATTGTGATCTCTTACCAAATTCATTGACAAAGTCTTTTACTCTTTCATAAACAACCTCCCCTGGTATAGGTTTAGGTGCACTCCGTTCCTCATTCAATCCATTGAATGCTTTGCGCTTCTTACGATAGAGATGGAATTTTGGAAGAAACCTTCGATGACCAAGATATACAGTATTACCGCCATGTTTTAGTCTTGTTGAATCAGTGTTCTCTTCACATATAGGACACGCTTTAGCTCCTTTGACACTATATCGAGACAAATTCCCATATGCTAGAAAGTCATTAATAGTGCAAAACAACATAGCATGCAAACGAAATGTCTCTCTTCGTGAAGCATCATAGGTCATCACACCTTCACCCCGGAGTTTCTTTAAGTCATCAATCAGAGGTTCAAGATAAACATCGATGTCATTTCCAGGTTTTTTAGGGCCCGATATCAACAATGACAGCATTACATACTTATTTTTCATACACAGCCAGGGAGGAAGATTGTATATAACAAGCATGACTGGCCAAGTGCTATGTTGGCTCCCGTACGGATTCATCCCATCTGTACAAAGCCCAAGTCTTACATTCCTGACTTCTTCACCAAATTCAGGGTACAATAGATCAATCTTCATCCACTGTGGGGAATCGGACGCTTGTCGTAGGCTCCCATCATTATTTTTCTTAACATCTGCATGCCACCTCAAATTCTTCGCATCTATCGGATTGGCAAACAAGCGTTGAAACTGTGATATTATAGGTAGATACCACATCACCTTGGCAGGAGAACCCGTTTTGGACTCCCCCGAAGTCGTCAATTTATACCGTGACGCACCACATTTTGGACAATCTTTCAAATCTGCATAGTCCTTTTGAAATAATACACAATCATTCGGGCATGCGTGTATCTTCTTGGCATCCATTCCCATTGGGCACAACAATTTCTTTACCTGGTATGTTGAGATTGGCAGCTCGTTTCCTTCAGGAAGCATTTCTTTCAACAAAGACAACAATGACGTGAAGCTTTTGTCGCTCCATCTATTGTTAGCTTTCAGCTTATACAATCTCAACACAGCGCTAAGCTTCGTAAACTTAGTACAACCTGTGTATAACGGCATCTCAGCATCATGCACAATGTTTCTAAAAATGGGAGGTGGATCGGTGTGCTCTACCCCACAACTATTCAGCATCGCATCAACGATGTCTACTGGAACTGGTTCATTCACATCTACGTCATCGCAGGCAATTTCTTCTTCCACACAAGCACTGCTATCGACATCCACTGGTTTCGGGTTTGAAATCTCTCCATGCCAGTGCCATTTTGTATAGCCTTGTATAATCCCGTTGCACATGACATGACTTTTGATTTCGTCACCAGTGTTGACTTTCAAGTTGTTACCGCAATGCCTACATGGACAGTAGAACCTATCTCCAGGTTGTTTCCTATGTTCCTCGGCAAATCTAATAAACTGGTCAAGACCAGAAATAAACTCTGGGGTGCAGCGATTGCGAATGGACATCCATGATCTATCCATTCTATGATCAAAGAGAAAACAAGTATATATTACAACAAGATTAAGGTCTGGGGTTAACAAATACATGTGATGTCATTATTATATATAATAAATGTGTACCACCTATCCCATTCTTGAACACCTAATCTCACTAGTAAGTGTATAATGTGTATTGGGTTTTCCAGAAAATTTCGGCAGCATTTCCCCGCTGTTCTCCAAGTACATATGTACTTAGAGAACAAACGGGGAAATGATGCTGAAATTTTCTTGAAAACCCAATACACATTATACACTTACATCCTAAGTGAGATTAGGTGTTCAAGAACAGTCCCAAACTGGGTACTATCCAAGATTTACTCCTAATGAGTAAATCTTGGATGGGTTTCTAGGCCAACAAATAATGTGTTGTCATTCTTATACCTAAAATCCTAGTTCTTCAAGTTAGGGTGATTATTGATGTCTTTAAAAGAATGATTGGCAATTTAGGGAAAAGTTCATCATTTACATTCAAAGCATGTCACATGTGTGCATTGCACTTCATCATTAAGCAAGAAGGGTGATTAGGATTTTCACCAAGAACGGGTTTTGATTTTCTATACAATTTTATAAAAAATGCACATGTATGCATATATATACTATACTTTTTGGAACCTTTATACATATCTGAACACCCTAAATAACCATACTAAACACCCAAATACTTTATAACACAACTATAAAACAATGATTATAGCTAAACTATTAAACAATAGACTTGTCACACATAAAACACCCTATACAACTATAAAACAAAAAAGTATTAAGATATGCATGATACAATAACTATTTTGCATCACATTACAACAGACTTATCATTGATACCTTACTAACTTATTGCTACATTTACATATCATCACTTGATAAAAAATTACAGCAGTACATTTAACCAAAGTATGCATTCTAAAATCTATGTCATGATTAGTTACATGTAATTTACTTGGATATACAACAATACCCGATTACTATGTCTTACATACAAAGTATGCATATTAAATTAACTAAGGCTTATCATAGAACATGTATTGTATATAAGTTCAATATATTACAGTCAATAATTATTTTGCATTCAAAAATTACTTAATGTTACAGGCTTGCAGCTCTAATATAAAGAGTGATCAACTAAGGCATTGCCATAGATCAGTGTATATGAGTTATTTATCAAGTTACCAATAAGTAAATAACTTTAAAAAAAAATGCCCAGCAGCAGCCTGGGTAGCATGGTCGTGTGGTCGGCCAACACAGCCACGGCCGTGCCAGCCCACATGGCCGTGGTTGCTGTTGGTAAGGAGAGGGAGAAGAAAGAAGAAGAGCAGGGCGGAGCAGAGGAACAAGGAAAAAGGCCGTGGTTGCCTTGGCACCGCCCAAGCAGCCGCCAGAGTAGAGGAAGAAGGAAGAAGGTAGGGCGGGCATACCTTGAGGGCAGAGGAGAGAAGCGGCCGGAGCAAGGAGAGGAGCGGCGGCGGAAGGGAGAGCAGTAGGAGCGGCGGCGAGGGCACAGAGCAGCGGTGAGGGCACGGAGTAGGAGCACAGCCATCGGTGAGCACAGAGGGCAGGAGCAGGAGCAGGAGCAGGAGCAGGAGCACGGTCTTCGGTGAGCACAGAGCAGCGGCGAGGGCAGGAGCAGGAGCACGGTGGGCGTGAGCACGGAGCAACGACCGGTGGGGGTGAGCAAGAAAATCGTCGGACCTAACTGAAATCGGGAATGAAATAGGGAAAGGGGAAGAGTCGCTCGCGCTGGTGAGCTATTAAGTTGACAATAAGCGTCGATTATTCAAAATAACTAACAACTAAACCAACTGTGTCGGTTCTTTTCCAACAACCGACGCCTATACTAGATTAAAGTCGTTAGTTTTTAACTAAAAGACAACCGACAACTATTCCTCTCCCACGAATAACCTTTAGTCGTCGGTTATTCATTTCTGAACCGACACCATATGTCAAATGTTGGAGGTAATTTTTTCGCTGGAATTTTGGTTTTGGCGGTTGATTTTAGGTGTCTGTTTTTTATTAATTAACCGACACTTAATAAAAGCGGTACCCGTGTCTGGTCGACCTTCATAGATTGGATGTCGGTTTATGTTATCAACCGACACTGTAGAGTTTAGGTGTCGGTTTATGTATACAACCGACACCTTGAAAAGTGACTTTATAAGCCATTTCTGTAGTAGTGCATGATGACAAGAGGAGTAATAATGAGAATATCCAATGATCTACGCAAAATCCTAATGAATCATAACTAGGTTTAAGATGATGAGAATCTGATGATGGTACATGTGATATTGGCTTAATTAAGGGTTTCACCAAGATATAGTTGATAGAGGATACCGTTAATATCAGGAATATGTAGTGGTTAGATTATCTTTTTTTAAGGTACACTTTACCTCTTACTTGGCTTGTTATACAATATGCTTGTATTATATGTGTAGTAAAGTACTTTGCATATTGTATTGCATGAAATGATTGTTATTGTATGATATCTTTCTTATTTTCCTGTACTTATGTCTATGAACACATGATACATAATATATTTGCTCCATTATATCCAAGCACTTCAAATCTTTGGTAGTCAAGTGTTGGAATATAAAGTACTTCAACTCTGTGAAAGTCAAGTACTTGAAAAGGATCCAACTCAGCGGTAGTCTGATCACATTATGAAATGATCTAACTCTTTGGTAGTCAATCATAATGCCTTCAATGCATTAAACCTTCAAAGGTCAATGCATGGATGGTATAATGGAAAATGTGCATAAAATATGTGTTCTCTTTTGTTAATAAACATCCCTGTTCAAGCATATGCCTTTCTTATATCTGTTTATTCCTATCAAGTAATTAGTTTTATCTTATTTCCAAGTCATTGTAATGAGAGTTATATAAAAAAAATGTAGACATACTCAGTACAATATTCTTGAATATTGTGCAGACGTGTACCACATGTAATCTTTTTTTTAGGTGATGTGGACATATGATGTTGAAAATCTAGGATAGTTGAGAGTTGTGTGGTCAGATGATGTAGAGGTGGACCTATTTTTGTAAGATCTTGTTGTTTAGTGGTAGTACATGCATATGTAAAAGTTTACTATTCAATGTGTAATATCAAATGTTATAACAATTCATTATGTAATTATATGTCGAATGGAGATCTTGTGTTGTTGTGGTTTGTTTATTGTTCATGTGCATGTGCTACTATTGTTTCCTTCTGACTTCATGTAATTTTCTTCTTCTTAGCCTAGTGTGTGGTGCTTAAATTGGGATTCTCACTGAGGTGAGGGTTTCAATTTGGACATCACACATCAGATTAATATTTAGAAAATTTTGGGATGTCACAGGTGGTATCAGAGCATGAACAATAGGGAAGCCTGGCATTTACTCATTATGCAAATACAACTAAAGAAAACCTTGAAATTAATAACCTTTAGGGTCAGATTAGTTGTCTTTTGAAGATCAGACTTGACTTAGCATGTAGGTTAGAACCTAGATGTATGAGAACTAGGTCTAGAGTAGTGCTTGTTTTATAGCAAGTCCTAGATGTCACTATTTTCTTATAATGTGGTGGTGTGGGATGTTACATTATTTGGAGATGATGTGCATTGAGGGAAGAGATATCCTATATATATTGCGCTCGTTGTCTAGGGCAGCTACACTACTCTACACTTTGTTCTCACCCTTTTTATTAGGTGACATGACACTGGACTCTCTACTATGTGTGGGACACTCATTTTCTGGAATTGGTTTTTGATTCCAATCAGGTCGAACGTTGATAGTTCTCTCTGACGTTTGTTTTACCGAAGAAAAACTATATAATATTTTGTTACATATGCAAGTATTACAAAAAAATGTGTCCCCACACATGGACAAGTAGGAGGTAGTCATGCAACCTACATGAAAGTTAATGACATCAGTCTAGAAGAGAGAGTAGTTGTAGATTAGATGTCTAGAGCCTTATTGGAATATGTGTTAGATGGAATAGATGAAATGAGTTTAGATGATATAATCTATGTTTTATGAAATGAGATAAGATCATTTATGATGACTAAAGTTAGTTTTGAGAATTTGAGTTCAGTTTTGAGGATGCAAGATAGTTTTGATATGCAAGTATCCATGTTTTTGTAAGTTAAGATAAGATAAGTTAATACGAGGATGTGAATCTACATGAGCCTCAAGCTCTTTTACAAAGGAGGACCTCTAGTGTTAGGAGAATGTTCCGGGTTAACTCCAGAAAGGGTGAGACCCACATGGAGAAGGTTAGAGAACCTAATCTCCAATATATATGAGAATTTTGAGAAATATGTGATATGATATGTCCTCAACTAGAATACTCTTGAGTGATTGAGATGAGTTACTTTATGCGTGATGCCTATAGTACTTTTGAGCCCTAGATGTCCTCAGAAGGACCAAACCCTGAAGTCAGAGAGAGGCTAGTTTTATATGTATATCAGAACATGAATATGAGTACCTGCCATCTGGGCGAGGGAGAGAGAGTCCCAAAACCCTAGAGGAGGTAACTATGTTAGTATTTGTGAAGCCTCATGCTCGGTTTGGTGGTTCCTTGTAGGACTATAATTGTATATATGAGAGAGAGAGTTGGGAAATAGTATTTCATGGGTTGAGACCTATGAAGAGTTTGTCATACAAAGTTTTGGTTTGTGCTCATGTGGCCAAATCTTGTAAAGCTATCAATTGGTGTTGATGAGGTACACCTGAGAATCCTAGACTAAATAGGGAAGATATAATTTGGGCATATGAGATACTCATAGAGTTTAGTGAGCTTAGAGAGATTGTGCATGACACCACCCTCATGATATGGGTTAGGAGAAGCTAAATTGGACTAGATAAAGTTTTGATATATGTTTTATTAGCCACTCATATAAGTTTTTATGGAACAACCATGGTATAATATGTGTTCATGATCTAATATCGAGAGGTAAAGTAAGAGGGCATGATAAGATTGGAAAACCCTAGTGATATTTTTGCATATCTCTCTATTAGTTGGCTAACAATATGTATGAATCATGATTATGAGAATAATTGGATAATTTCATGATGAATCTCTAATAAAGTTTACAGTCTAATATGAGAAATTACAAGAAAGATGATGCTAATGATATATGTCACATGAAGAATGATGACATAATATGGTTGGTGAATATAATGATGAATTCAATAATAAACTTGTGACTTGATATTAAATTGAAATGAGATCATATTAATGATATATGTCAAGTGGTGTGAATGTTAGTGCTGAAAAATATGTCAAATATAGTTTTAAAAAACGATAGCATAACATAATGATGATGACACCTTGTTATTGTATAGATGGATAAAGTGGGTTAATTATAAGTAACTCTTTTCCAATTGTATTAAAGTAATGTTGAAATGCTAATGCTTGAGAAAAATGGGTATGTAAATCTTAAATTATGAAGTATACCATGACACAATATGAGATTCTAAGAGAATAATTCTTTTTCACCTTAGCTTCTATAAATCCTACTAGGTACACATATGTTCTAAAGATCTTGTTTGTGGGAATGTTGCACCTAGAGTGGTGCCTTACCTATAGATGAAGACCTTTTTAGTTTTTCCTTGGAGTAAGAGACTGGTTTAATTTTGAGGATAAAATTTCTTTTAAGATGTATATGATGTGATGGACTGAATTTTGGCTTAATTTTGAGGTTGAAATTTCTTTTAAGGTGTGTAGAATGTGATAGACTAATCTTTTTGAACTTTAATGTCTAATGAGATATTTGAATTCATGTATTAGGGTTATACTAAGAGTTCCAAGTGTTTTGCTAAAGTTTTGATGTAATAAGATATTTATATCATGATTAAGATCCTTAAGTTATGCCGTTTTGAAGTATTTGTTTGAATGAGAAGATAGTTGAATTTTGGAACCAAATTCTAGTGCAACGTAGATTGAGTTATGATAAAACTATGGTTACATTTTCATTAGATTTTGATGCTCTTAGAGGAAGTTATTTAGGTTTGAAGATGTTGAAAGAATGTGCATTTTTGAGGAATTACAGAGCTATGATTGGATTTCATGATGTGTCACACGTCCTTTGGTTTTGGGCTGGGTCTATGTGGCTAGATTCTAACCCTACATCTCTAATCCAATGGATGCAGCCCTACAGTGGGAGAAGCCACAGATCAGATTAAGTGGAGGTTGAGTTTTAACTCTTGGATGGGAAATCCAGGGTGAGGTTCTTGTCTCCTACCTTGCTATTAGAGCAAGGTGGGTGGCAACTGATGTTACGGCTACCTTCCCAGACACCACTCAACTAGATCATTGGGCATGGGTGAGAAGTGACCAAGTAGTTGGAGTCTTCTCTTATTACGAATGGTTTGAACCTTTGATCGAGATGTAAGGCCACTCCGAAATAGAGAACGAGCGACTGTACCTCATTGCATCTCCACTACAGTGATCAAGTTGTGTCCAAGAGTGGGAATAGAGGTATAAGGGAGTTCGAAGGGAAATGAACATAGATAAAAAGGTCAAGGTCAAGGAGTCAAAGGAGATAGTTTCTATGGGTTTCCATTAAGGTTTCCATGCTCGACGAGGTGGACTCTGCTGGAAAACAAGATGGTGCTCTGGGACATGTACAAAGCATTACTCGTCGAGAACGGTGATTGTGGGTGAGTTCATGGACGCTTCTTGATTGTTTCTATGTCTTCCACCTTGTGCAAGGAGGGTCATGGGTGTTTTCCCCTATCTTATCTACCAAGACGCACCCCACGGTGGTGGCCTCCTCAAGCCACAAGAAAAATCCACCAACAGCAAGCCTGAGATACCGTGAGGATCTAACCTAGGATGCCGAAGATGATGGAGGCCTTCAGAGATGATGAGGAGTACTCCTGAGTGGTTGACTGCTCACCGGAGCAGTCCCTCATGATGGTTGTCCTCTAGGAGACGACGCTCATGTTCATGCAGAGAACGTGATATGAGTAGAGAAAGAAATGAGAGGGGTAAACCGGATTGAGGCCAGAGAACCAGCCGACCTACCTCAAGTGGATCGGGTTCAGATCCTAGCTAGACTGCCCAGTTCAACTGAGAACCGATTGGATCAAATGAAACTAGCGACCCCTTGATGGCGGTGTGGCAGATTCTGATTGGCTGAAGGTAATTATGAACTCAAAAATCCCAAAAAATATGTAGATGTTCAATAATTCATAGAGATTAGCTCGTTCATCCAAACAATACAAGCAATGTATCAAAATGTTCCCAAAAATTAGTAGAATAACATAGAACCATAATATCAATTTTTAATGCTTAAATAACACATAAAGTAAGTAAGATGTATAATACTTGTACATGCACAATAAATATCAAATGATGGCCTTAAATTATAAAAATGTGCCAGTAAATTTGAAATATGTATATAATCCGTAATATGTCAGACATGATCATGTTATGACATATAATCATGTAATTTGATTCATATGACTATCTAGGGCTAATAACCCTAAATAAAATGTAGAAAATACATATATGGTCAATAAATGTTGGAATAATCAGTATAATCTTATATTAGTATATGGTACCTCGAACTTAATTCTGAGATCACAATGATTCATATTATCCATGTTATAGAATGATGATTGCTCTTAATGTGATATATACCGTAATAGGCTTAATGAATATGACCTAGGGTTAAAGCATGTACACAATTATATGGAAACTAATGGTCATATAATTGATCTGAATATGGAATACAACATCAGTAACACCAATCCCAGATAACATGATGACCAGAGGAGTAATAATGAGAATATCTAATGATCTAAGTGAAGCCCTAATGAATCATAACTAAGTTTAAGATGATGAGAATTTGATGATGGTACATGTGATGTTGTCTTAACCAAGGGTTTGAACAAGATATAATTGATGTGAGGATATAGTTGATATTAGGAATATGTGGTGATTAGATTTTCTCTTTTCAAGGTACACTTTACCTCTTACTTGGCTTATTATACAATATGCTTGTATTATATGTGTAGTAAAATACTTGGCATATGATATTGGATGAAATAATTGTTCTTGTATGATATCTTGCTTGTTTTCCAATACTAATGGCTATGAACACATGAAACATAATATATTTGTTCCATTATATCTAAGGAATTCAACTCTTTGGTAGTCAAGTGCTAGAAAATAAAGTACTTCAACTCTTTGGAAGTCAAGTACTTGAAATTGATCCAACTCTTTGGTAGTCTGATCACATTATGAAATGATCCAACCCTTTGGTAGTCGATCATAAGGCCTTCAATGCATTCAACCTTTCACGATCAATGGATGGATGATATAATGGAAAATGTGCCTAAAATATGTTCTCTTTTGTTAATAAACATCTTTGTTCAAATATATGCCTTTATTATAACTGTTTATTATTGCCAACTATTAGTTTTATCTTATTGCCAAGTCACTGTAATGAGAGATATATAAAAAACACATAGGCATCTTCAATATAATATTCTTGAATATTATGCTGACATGTACCACATGTAATATATTTTTTAGGTGATGTGGACATATGATGTTGAAGATCCACGATAGTTGAGAGTTGTGTGGTGAGATGATGTATAGGTGGGCCTATTTTCTTAAGATCCTGTTGTTTAGTGGTAGTACATGAATATGTAAAAGTTTACCATTCAATGTGTAATATCAAATGTTGTAACAATTCATTATGTAATTATATGTTGAATGGTGAGCTTGTGTTCTTGTGGTTTGTTTATTGTTCATGTGCATGTTCTACTATTATATCCTTTTGACTTCCTCTAATTGTATTTCTTCTTAGCCTAGTGTGGTGGTGTTTAAATTGGGACTCTCATTGAGATGAGGGTTTCAATTTGGACAAACATCACAATTACTATCTCATACTCTTTAGTGGCATACTTCTTAGTCAATAAATTTTTCATATATTTGGACCAGGCGGGAATGTCAGCAAGAGAATCTAATAAAGGGATGCCCACATGTAACTTTTTCACGACTTCCCTATATTTCATGAAACAAGTATCAAGCCTAGTTTTCTTTAGGAAGGCTTGGTAAGGTAAAAGAGGTTTGTAGATAGGAATTTAGGCTCATCAATCACCACTGGTAGAACTACATGAGTCAGAATGGTGGGTTCTGATGAAGATGGGGTTTCAGTGACCACAATGTCTTTGTCTTCAAAATCCAAGGGTACAGCATGGGTTTTATCTATAGAAGGGGGAGGGGCATGTGCCTTTCCCGAATGGGTGAAGACAATCTTGCGTTGTTCAGGGTGTTTTGTCTTATTTCCTAGTTGACTAACAAAGGTTCCAGTTGGGGGATTCTACTGGGCAAAGAATTGGGCCAACTGAGCATCAGTTGCCTTTTGATGAGCTTGCTAGGAAAGGAGGATTTGATTAGTAGAGAGGATACATTAGTATCTATCATGTCAATATCAAAAAGAGGAGAGTGGATGTTCTATTGAGGTGGGGGTTGGTTTAGATTTTGGTATTGTTGCCGTTGGTAGGGGCCACGATTTTGAATATTACCCTTGTAATTTCCTTGATTCCCAAAATTTCTCTGATTGTTGTTGCATGGAAAGTCTAGTGGGGGATGATTGTTGGTTTGAATATGAGGGGGCTTTGCTGGGGGGTGAATTGGGAAGCATTTTCAGCACCTACTAGGTTCCCATATTGGAATCCAGGGTGGTATCTAGCTTGATTACAGTTGTAATATACTTTACTTGGGATGTTGTGGATAGAGTTGAGGTCCTCCATTTGTTGTTCTACTTCTGGATGCATGGGGGTAATATAGAGGTATTGACGTTGTAGAATAGAGTGACAATACCCTTGGAAAATTCTGCAAAGAGAATTTGTGGATTTCACCTGCTGAGGTTGGTTTCTTTTCTCATAGTCACTAAAAGATGACTATAAGAAATCCTATTATAAGAAAATTAGCTTAAGGCCAATAATATTTTTGATGTCAGGGTTCTCTGTAGCCTTTGCTACCTTGGGGACCCCACCTATTCCTTGTCGTTCTTGAGTTTCAAAAGCATGTTTGACAACCTTCCAGGTGCTACCTTAGTTCTAAAACATGAAATTTCCTCTAGATGAGGAATCAAGGAATTATTTGGTGTCATTGTCAATGCCACGATAAAATATTTCAATGAGTTGAGACTGGGAAATGTCTTGGTGGGGGCAATGTCAAAGAAAATCCCTAAACATATCCCAAGCTTCTCCTAGTGTTTCGGTTGGGACCATTGAAAAAAGAAGAAATTTTCCCCTAATTTCGTAAGGGAAGGAGAATATTTATCCAAAAAATTGGTTTGCAGTGCCTCCCCAATGGTGACACGTTCTTCACCTTGCATGGCCTTATAAAAAATGTTGGCTTGTCCTGAAAGAGAGTATTTGAACAACCTTAGTCGAATGTACTCCTAAAAGAATTTGTCCCCAGATTTCATAAGGGAAGGAGGAACATATTTTTCAAAAAATTGGTTTGCAGTTCCTTCCCAGTGGTGACACACTCTTCACCTTGCATGGCCATATGGCATCTTCATAAATGCTTGAGATCTTATGTAAGGAACATAGATCAAAGAATCATTGGAGGTGATCTTGGAAACTTTCACCTTTGTTGCCAGAAAAGGGATTGGCCTAAAGCATAGTGATCCAATTGGTTCAGATCTCAAATTTGGGGGTTGTGATTTCAGGTGGCACAATAGGATGTTGTGCGTATCGGTAGAGAAATCTTTTAATTGTTTTTGTCTTTCTGCCTCCCTCTGAGCAGCTTCTAGGGCATCTTTCTCGACCATGTAAGTAACATGCAAAGCAGCTTCTTGAGAACACGCACGGCCATCAAGGACTCTCTTTGAGCAACAAGAGCTTGCTCAATCCTATCGGTGAGTTCCTCCTCGTCTATCCTAAAATGATTTTGTTCATGCAAAAGATGGAAGGTTCTTTCTATCTCAGGGTCAAAAAGTGGTAGCGCACAATCGACATTCGTCGAGCATCATATCCATAGTTATAATTGACAGATAATATTGAATGTAGAAAAAATGTATTGTTGGAATGGAAACTCAGTAGAAAGAGTAGCATTTATAGAATGGTACTCGGAAGATAGTTTGTTAAAATAGTTTTGTTAATATTGAGTGTAGAAAGAATGTACTGTTGAAATAGTTTTGTTAAAAAATGTTTGGGGTTTGGAAAACAATTCATTGTTCCCAGCAATGGAGCCATTTTGATGCTTTTCGTTTCATTGCAAAAACTAGGTGGTCAATCCTAGAGTTTAACCTTTTTTAATAGGTGAATGAATAGTCAAAGTAATTCACTAGTAAAGAAAGGGTTGATCCACAAACAACATTTTAAAGATTTTATTCCAAACCCAAAACACATTTGAGCAAAGATTGTAGAAAAATAAAGATCTAGAAGTTTGTTGTTGATTATGCTAAAATAAGGAATTGAATGTGTAAGGAAATAAAAGTTGCACAAAGAACAATTTAAGGAAAGGATTAGACTAAGAACAAGTAAAAAGAACTTATTCAAAGAATAAGATTAAATTGCAAGAAGTAAAGAAAGTGATTGAAATGAGCGATTGAGAAAATGAAGTTACATCGATGGGAAAGGATATTCAGGTTATGAGTTTTACCACCATGTCCAGTGTGAAACAAGATCGAAGGAAACCATTTGACTAAACGGGATATATCAAGGTATGATAAACATTCGTAAATGAGTCTACAAAAGAAAATTTCCCTATAGACCCATTGGTCATGGAGTCCATAGTTCCTAGTCCGAACATCCAATAAGGATCTTTCCACGGTTACATCCTGATCCGTATGAAATTGGTATGGTTGGTCTAAGTCTTAGGATCCATGGTCACATCCTCCAAGATAAACATTCAATAAAGTTGTGAGATCAAATTGTTTCTACTGGGTGATTGTCCAAACAAAAACCATCTACCAAATAAAATCATATAGGGAATAGAGATTGTAACACTATGGTGGTGGGGTTATCCCCACACCTCAATATGAGGAACTACCCACTTTCCATTACTAAAGAAGGAGAAGTAAGGGAAAGAAGGAAGGAAGCCATAGATAAGAAAAAGAAGAATCTCCAAGGAGATCTAGCTGGAGACACTGAAATGACTTGCTCCCTTAATTCCCTGCTCCAAAGGAAATAATGAGAAGAAAAGAACAAATCCAAAAATCCAGAGATGAAGAACTAATTCTATTGTAGAAGTAAAGATTACACAACTAAGAATTGAAATAATAATGTTTACAACTAAATTGCTAGTAGAAAAGATTGGAACCCCTTCTTTTTGGAGTCCCCCATCCTTCTATGTGGGAAGGTGGGGTGGAAACCTTTAAGTGGGGAGAGGATAAGGGGACTAGCGGCTACAAAATCTACTATTTATGCATCACCATCCGACCGTCTCACAAGACAAACTGACTGGTTGGCTGGTGACATGGCATGGCCATTTTGGCAGTGAGTCAAACCCTAATCAAAGGGTGGCAT
The DNA here is from genome assembly GCA_963693085.1 of Alisma plantago-aquatica. Lineage (NCBI taxonomy): Eukaryota > Viridiplantae > Streptophyta > Magnoliopsida > Alismatales > Alismataceae > Alisma > Alisma plantago-aquatica. Next base: position 1,491,806,610 of record OY856409.1, read on the forward strand.
CACCTTTTTCTGTGTAGTCTTGGTCCTGAAGTAACCCTCAAACCGATCATATGATGGAGTGAAATGGTCAGTTTGTGCTACTGCATGCATGGGCTCATTTAGGAACCCTAGTGTTCATTGGCATTGCCTTTATTGAGTGTGTCATGGTCTTAGAGTACTTGAGATGTCTATCTGGGATGCACGAGCCGATCGTTTGGTGCTTCTAAAATGAGCGCCTGAGTAATTGGAATGCTCGTTGAGCTCTAGAGCATCAAAGATGAACCGAGGGAAAAAAATTGTTGTCTGGCTCTAAGATGTGGATGAATCAACTATTTGGCACAACAAAATGATCGATTCGACTGTCTAGAAGGTCAGGAATTTGTCATTGAAGGTAAGACCTACAAAATGTAAAGGAAAAAGATAAGTATTTTCCCATTTAGTAAAAAATGAGTAAATTGAAATTTGTCCTAGAAAATTAGAAAAAAGGGATAAGTTCTAATAAAAAATACTATAGAAGCTATGCAAAAAGAGAGATGAATATACATTTATTAGGTATCTTTTGGTGAATCAATTGACCCATTGAGTGAAGTATCCATTTATATTGGGGCGGAGGGAACCCTCATCCCCTTTTCCTCCTTTTTTAGGCAACTATAAAGAGGAAAAGTAGTTGTGTGAAGAAAAATTAGGTTGCCTCACAGAAGCTCTTTGTTTTAACATCGTTTGGCTCGATGTAATGTTGATGTTCCCTGTGGGGTTTTCTTGAAAAAAATGATGATAAGAAACTATCATTACTATAGAAAATGTTTTTTACAACGAGAGAAATGCAACAATTCTGGTGGTTGTGATGTAAGTAGCATACTTATTACAACAAGTCTATTTGTGTATTGTATATTGTATATTTTTACAACATGTGTTATTTACAACATGCCAAACCCATTGTAGTATACGTGATACAACAACATGTGCTAAATTGTTGTAATAGACTATAGTATGACAACATACTCAAACCAATTATAAAAGACTTAATTACACATCATAATGTGACCCACTATAATAGTCACACATGACAACATGTTGTAATAGACCATCATTATACAACATAGACTAACCCGTTGTAATATATCATAATCACACAACATGCGTTCACATGTTGAAATAAGTACATGTTGTAATAAACCATAATAACACAACATGTTGAAAATTGTTGTTATATACCACGATCACACAACATACTTTGACCTATTGTTATATGTGATAATTACACAACATCTTGTGACCCATTGTAACAGACATACATGATAATCATTGTAATAGACCACCATTACACAATGTAGACTAACCAGTTGTAATATACCATAATCACACAACATGAGTTTACCTGTTGTAATAGCTATATGTTGTAATAGACTACAATCACACAACATGATGTAACATGTTGTTATATACCAAGGTCATACAACAGACTCTGACTTATTGTTATATAGAATAATTACACAACATACTCCAACCTATTGTATAATCACATGTATTAACCTTAATACAAAAATACAAATTTTTTTGAATGCCTTGACTTCTTTTTTCTAATTGATGCAATGAATATGTCCTCTCTTCCCCTCTCATTCATCCTTCTTATGCCTCACTCTAACACTCAATCTATCTCGTTATCAGCTATACCTCACGCCATTGTCAATTTCAAGATATGTTCGGTCAACCTAACACTGATTAACTATGAACATGTAATGAGGTCCTTGAATTTTTTAACACCCTTATGCAGTGGGGGCGCCAAAGGAGGTTAAGTAGGGGCATGTGCCCCCATTCAATTTTGAAATTTTTTGAACATATATATGTTGTGTATATTTAGCATGGTATGGAAGTTAATATTTAATTTTATGTGTTATATTCCTCACACACCCTTAATCTTTTTGCAAAGTATGTAACTTTATATCATAAATAAATTCATTACCAATATAATTTTAAGTAAAGTGTCAAAAATTAAAATACATTAAATTATGATAAATTTCAAAAAATTATTATATTTTTCTATAAATACATCTCAATATATTATACTGACAAATTTTAATTTTTTATTAAACATATCAACAGATATATCAAAAACACATAAGTTAATGTCAACTTTCTAGCTATTACTTTACACCAATTTTAGTAATGATTAAATCAAAAATTGATCTCTATAATTAATAATATAATTTATGAAATAATAAATATTTTTGAAATAAAATAATAAATGTAAAAAACACAACAAGTACATAGTTGAATGGGTAATGAGGAAACAAAATTTGATATCTATAATTAATTGTATATATTATGAAGTACCAAATACTTTGTATAATATATAAATAATTTAGTGTGTAACAAATATAGGAAGTACATCAAGGAGCGTGTAAGTGTCAAGCTACAAGGGTGGAAGGAACAACTACTTTCAAAGCCAGGGAAAGAGGTTCTCATCAAGGCAGTGGTACAAGCAATTCCGACATCCGTCATGAGCATTTTCCAGCTTCCGCCGATGTCATTGACGAGCTGAATTCTATGGTGGCATGCTTCTAGTGGAGAGAAAAGGAGGGTGAGCGGAAGATATCCTGGGTTTGCTGGGCAGGGCTGCGCAAATCAAAAAGAGAAGGATGAATGGGGTTTAGAGATATGTTGGTCTTCAACAAGGCGCTGCTTGCTAGACAACTATGGAGGCTTTATACAAAACCGGAGACACTGGCGACAAGATTTTTGAAAGCAAAGTACTATCCAAACAGTACTATCTTAGAGGCACGCCTGGGTTTCATCCCGAGCTACACTTGGCACAGTTTATGGGGAGCTAAAGCTCTTCTTATGGAGGGCATCATGAAGCGAGTTGGCAACGGTCTGAGTACAAAAGTATGGGATGACACATGGTTTGACGGTGACTATGCGGGAGTCGACATGGCTAGAGAACGGGCTGATCCGAGCATATGCATGGTCAGTGATTTGATATGGAGAAATATATGAGAGTGGAACGTGGACATGCTATTAGAGACTTTTCCCAGGGACATAGCGGCAAAGATTATGTCAATCCCCCTATCCTACATGGAGGTTGATGACAACATTTTCTGGTGGACAAGCAAGGATGGAGTATTCACAGTCCAGTCGGCCTATTGGCTGGGTTTTCTCGGACAAAAGGGTGTGCGTCGACGGGAGGGGCAAGTCCCCCATGAGCTTTGGAAATTCATTTGGAACAAGAAATGGCCCCCAAAACTATGTCATTTCTTGTGGAGGATAGTGACAGGAAGCATAGTAACAAAGGGGAGGCTGCGAGACAGATATGTTACGACAGATGGCACGTGTCCAATATGCGCAACATGTGAAGAAACCATACCCCATATGCTTGGACACTGCACTGGGGCAGAAATAGTTAGACATATTAGCTGGTTGGATAGGATGAAGTGCCTGGACTTGGGAGGTAACTTGCATGATGATTTGGTTTCCCTTTGGGATAGCTGCACGGAGGAAGAGTTGGATGAACTTATGGCTATTTGGTGGACGATATGGACCTTCCGAAACAACAAGATTTTTACAGATGAAGCAACTTCCCCTCTTCCTATCTTTTTCTCTTATAGAGCCATGATTTCCGACTACAGGAGAGAAAACGGGGGCGGGGGAGCAACGCCCAACAACTTTGGGGTGGTGGACCGGGAGGGGAGCATGTGTAGGAGGGTATCAAAGGTTGGCGATCTGGGAGGTATGGAGGTGGACAACAATTGGAGGTGGCTGCATGTTGATGCATCAACCAGAGGGGTCGACGACTGTGGCTTGGGGAAAGTGATACAAGACAAGAGGGGAGACTTCTTGGGTGATACGCAAAGGAGGGTACGGGTGGAGTGGAACTCGGACATTGTGGAAGCCATAGTAGCTAGGGAAGGGATGCAGCTTGTGCGGACGCTGCTAGACCAAGGGGACCAACTAGTTTTATGCCCATACTCGTTGAACCTGATCACGGCTCTGACAAATGTTAGGAGGAGACCAGACTACCTGGGGATGTTGGCGGATGATATATGCTTCCTCGCTTCTTTTTTCACCTCTGTTTGTTTTGTTCATGTGAAAAGAATTTATAACTTTGTAGCCCACCTGATTGCAAAGAAGGCATATGTTTTAGCTGGTCATGTCAGGCAGTGGTCTTTCCTGCCCATAAGCTGGAAAACAACAGCTAAAGACGATGTTTTCTTTGTACCTTGATTTTTTCTATATGAATGAAAGGCGGTGACTTCAAAAAAAATATAGGAAGTACATAGGTAATTAGAAAAAAAAACCAATATATGTAATTAATGATATACTCGATGAGATATCAAATATTGCTATACTATGTATAAAGAATTAAATATATAAAAAATATAACAAGTACATCGTTCTATAGGAGTATATTTTAGTTGAGCAAATGATTTATATGAATTCTTTTCTATTATGGTGTAATGATTGATAGGAAACATAAATTCCAATGAAATATGATACTTTCTTAGTAGTACATCGTGTCAAGATAAATTTGTTAATAATATTTTTATAATATGTGTACTTCTTGAATTTTTATACATTAATAATGTTTGTTAAAAAATAATGTAAACCAAGTATCATTATTGAGTTAACAGTTAAAATTATACTTCTATTCACAATTTGTACTTGAAAATTATAAATATTATTTCGGCATAATGTCAAAGATAACATATTTTGATATTTTCTAAATTTCTAATGCAATATAGAAATAAGTCTATAACAATCTATATAACTTAGTGAATAATAAATTTTTGTAATATTTATTAGATTATTAGGTAAAATTATTATATAAGTTTCACACCATTATAAGTATCTTCATTTAACTTTAAATTATTTTAGAATTATTTTATTGATTTAAACATAATAATAATAATTTCCACATAATACTATTTATATATTCAATTTTCTTACTTTATGTTACTTTTTAATTTCTTGACTTATCAAACTCATCAAGTAGGAAATTACTTGTGTGATCTTAAAAAATAATAATGATCCACAAACTCAATATTGAACATTAAATTTATGTGGTTTTTCTAAAATGACCTATATTTATGGGGAATAAATGTAACGAAATGATTGGTCTTACACAAAAAATTAAATCTTTTTAATGTCACCTATTTCCATTTTAAACTCATGTTAAATGTAACATCCTAAACATATGTAGAATCTTATAGTGTACATAATAATATGCGATAATATATATACATAGAAGGTTATTTTAATCACATTTAAAATTAAGTACTTCACAACATGTTGAGCTATGTATTTAACCTCTTTTTTTTTATCTAAGGTCCATCTATTTTCCTCTCTGGATCCAAGAAAATAGGTAAATAACACGTCAACACTCCATTTTTCTCATGGTGATAATTGAAGTCGTATTTACTTTTTATGTAAAGTAAAAATAATATCTATGTTGCATAAATACTTAAAATTATTTTTATATGTACCCCCCTTGACCAGGGGTTGGCTCCACTAGGACCGCCACTACCCCTATGTCATATTATAGTAGAGTAATTAATTAGAAATCATGTTCAAGACCTCCCCCTTCTTTTCCTATTCTCCCCTTTGACCGTAACTATACATCGCCAATGTCTCTCCTATTTTAGTTTATTCCACTTTTCATAATAAATCACATTACCAATAACTAGAAATACACATTTATCATCTAAATAATTATTGATGAATAGGTTTACAATGTCATCAGTTGCATCCCCACTTTAGTCTTTGTATTGTCTATTATTTCATGGTTAAAAAATGTGTCAATCTTTTACTTTTCAATATTTTTTAGTAAACAACATAAATTTATAAAATACCAAAATTTTGAAACTTCATAGAATGTAATAAATAGTTTACTATTTTTTTACCATATACACACATTCTACAAATTAATACAATGCACATTTCAAATGTTGTTGACTATAGTTTCCCATATCTTATTATTTGTTTTTCTTTTACTGCATCTAAATTATCTTTCCTAAATGATTTGTTTCTCTCACTCTCTCTACGACCATTTTCCCACTCTATTTGGAATTCCACTCAATCTCCATCACTCTTTCCATAATTGCCCCGCCCCTGTAGATTCTCACTTTAAAAAAAATGTTTCTCTCCCTCTCTCTCTCTCTCTCTTCTCCACTCCATAACTCCCCACTCCCAATGTCTCACTTTCCACCCCCAAAAATATCCCTATTATCACCCTTTATCTCTACCCTTTTCTCTGCCATTAATCTTGTCTCCCGTATTTGTCTTACTTTCATTATTTCTGCTTCCAACTAATGTCCAACACCTCTCCTATGTTCTTCAAATCTTCATGCTAACCCAACCGCAATGGTGTGTTATGCTGAAATACCAATGCAAGGACAGATGGATCATGAGACATAGTTATATGAAGGTGTGGGAGTGGAACATGATCTAGATTGGTACTTTAAAATTATAAAGCCACTTTTCTTCCTTTTATTTTCAACCTGGGCTAACTTGTATTTTACCAAGATCTTGCAGAATTAATGAGACAAGTACTTCTGTAGATGCATGTATTTCCATGAAGTTGGTTGGAGATATCCCATTATTGGTGAGACTGTTTAAGTGGAAGCAAAGCATAGGCCCCAAAAGGACCATGGTGCTCTTCTCCACCCCCTTAGACGAGGGCCAATCTGGTAGGCCGTCAACTTAGATGAAGAAATAACTATCTTTTGAAGATAAGTCATTGTTGATATCACCATCCTCGGTGAGTTACCAACTAAATCAAAATCTCTCTCTGATTGAGGTCGCAGTTTGACGCTCCTACTACTCTAAATCCAAAGAAAGGACCCCATTCTATTGCATAAATTGTCGATCGTGTTTAGGGTACTACAATCTCTCCTATTTTGTTTGTTGTTTCTTTGATAGATTTTATCATTCTTTTAGGTACTACGATCTATCCTATTATGTTTGTTGTTTCTTTCATAGTTTCCTTATATAAAAAGTTTTTTATTCTTTTTGCTGAATTTATATATTTTACATGATATAAAATACTAACAATGAAATGTTTTGTTGGTCTGTTAATTTTTCCAAGGTAACACAAGATTTTTTTCAGTTATTTAATGATAATTACACTACCATTTATTACCCGCTCTCATCATCTCTTCATTATGCATTTAGACACAATACTTGGTAATTAATTTTGAATAAGGACGTTATTTTGATGCTGATAAAATTGACTGAAAGTGGAATTGGGTTGTCCTCTTGAATATATTACCTATAGACCATCCTAAAGGTCAATGTACCTAAAGAAACATTTAACAATGTTAACTATACATGTAATGTTCTAGATGTAAGGTTGATGTCACATTTTATCTCTCTTGGTTGAATAAACCTAGTGATTCAAGAGAAAATATGTTAGAATGATCTTGAACCATTATGTTATTTCAATTTATCTCATATTTATTTGTATCATATTTATTTTATATATAAGGGGTTAGGGGAACATATCTATCATTGGGGATTGGGTTGGGGTGAAGGGTTTGTGATTGTTTATATTGACTGGGCATTGTATCCCCAATATTTTGTTTGCCTTCTCGAGATGTAATGTCATTAGTGTTAAGGTATCTCTTTATCCTTTAACCATTCACAAAAAAACCACCTTTGACCTTATCTGATAAGACAAACACTCCATGAGGGTAGACCTATTTTACCACAAACACTCCATACCATCTCATTTTTAATTTCCTTGGGAATAGTAAAAATCTTGAATTATAGACCATGACACGATATCCCACCTTAATATCCTTTCTTCTTATGTGATTGGCATGCCATAGTTTAGTCCGTTCTTTGTGCATATGTGCTCTTTCATAGGCTAACATACCGAGTTCATCTAGTCACTCATGGACTTGCATCAAAAGATTCTGTTAGGAAGCAGATAAATCAAAATTAAGGGCATTTATGGCCCAACTGGCATGGTGCTTCATTTCCACTGTGAGGTGGTAGGATTTCCCATAAAACAAATGGAAAGAGGTTGATCCTAGTGGTGTTTTGAAGGTAGTTCTATAGGCCAATAGAGCGTCACTAAGTTGTAAGGCCCACTCTTTTCTCATCCTATTCATAATTTTCTCAAATATGGCTTTGATCTATCAATTGGAGATTTAACATGGTTGTTGGTATGAGGATGGCAGGGAGATCATGTCCTTATGTTTACCCCATACTTCTTAAGCAACGACTAAAATTTCTTTTCTACAAAGTGAGATTCCCCTCTCTGATATCATGATTCACAGTACTCTGAATCTAGGAAAAATGATGTCTTTGAACATTTTGATGATAGGATTTGAGTTGTACGTGACTGTGGGATTGGCTTCCACCCATTTTGAGTTGTAATCCACCACTACCAAGATGTATGGGAACCTGTAGGAGGAAGGAAATGTTCCCATGTAATCAATGCCCCAGACATCAAGGGTTTTCAATACTTGCCAATGTGTAAGGGGCATCTTGTCTAGTCTAGAGATGTTGTCTGATCATTGACATTGGTCACATAGGAGGGTGTGGTCATAAGCATCATTCAAAATGGTATGCCAATAAAAACGACATTAAAGGACTTTGGAGACAATTTTCTGTGCGGACATATGCCCATATGCAGGTCCAGAATGGCAGTACTGTAGGATATCCTTCGATTCTTCATGCATAACACAGTGTAAGTAGAGACCATCCGCACACAACCTAAAAAGAAATGGTTCATACCAGTAGAATCTTTGGACATCATGTAGGAACTTCTTTCTATTTTGTCCTTTAATTTTCGGGTGGATGATTCTTGCAGATAATAATTAACATAGTCAACATACCAAGGCCAACTTACCTTGAGTTGTAGCATATGGTCGTCTGGGAGAGATTTGTCAATAGTTGTCTCTTTATTATCTTTGTAGATAAGTCAGCTAAATTGATCAACAACAACATTTTCACTTCCTTTTTTGTCCTTTATTTTCACATGGAATTTCTACAAAAGCAGGATCCACCAAATCAGTCTTGGTTTCACATCTTTCTTTGTCATCAGATATCTGATACTTGCATGGTCGGTGTAGACTATGGCTTTCAATCCCACCAGATAAGACCAAAATTTGTCAAAGGTATACATGATGGACATCATCTCTCTTTCTATTTTTGTGTAGTTTTGTTGTGCTTCATCGAGGGTCTTTGAAGCGCAATAATCACTTGGTGTTTGTTATCGATGTACTGACCCCAAGAATGCCTCGACCACATAGTGTCTTTTGTTGTACATAATTTCAAAGGGTTGCATCCAATCAGGTGTGTAGATCACAGGGATAGTGGTCAAAGCCCTCTTTAGTGTAGAGAAACTCTTCATAGATTCTTCATTAAAACTGAAGTCAACTTCCTTTAATATTAGGTTGGTAAGGGGTTTTGCAATCTTTGCAAAGTCATGTATGAACTTCCATAGAAATTGATGTGGCTGAGAAAAGTTTGTATCTCATTCACGGTTGTTGGTGGTGGTATTTTTCTTCACTTCTACGTTGGCTGGATTGACTTCAATTCCTTTGTTAGAGATTTAATGACCTAGAATAATATCTTTGTGTACCATGAAATCGTGCTTCTCCTTGTTTTGTGATAGTTGTGCCTCTTCAAATATGGTTTGAAAAGTAGCCAAGTCATCGAGGCAATTCTTGAAGGAGCCCCCGTAAATAAGAAAATCTTACATGAACACCTCCATGATGGATTCTATAAGCCCCGAAAAGATGGATGCCATACAATGTTGGAAGGTTGTTGGGGCATTCCAAAGACCAAATGACATGTGTCTGAAGGCATACATTGCAAATGGACATGTGAAAGTAGTCTTTTCTTGGTCGTCAGGTGGATTGGAATTTGATAGAACCTAAAATATCCTTCCAAACAATAGAAATATTCCTGATGAGCAAGTCTCACCAAAACTTGGTCAAAGAATTGAAGAGGGTAATGATCTTTCCTGGTTGCCTTATTCAGTTTGTGGTTGTCAATACACATTCTCCATATCATGATGATTTGTGTGGGTATGATCCCTTCTTGGTCATTTTTACTGACTGTGGTTCCACCTTTCTCAGGTACTACCCGAATAGGGCTTACCCACTGAGAGTCAGATTTGATATATAATCCCCAGACATAGAAGTTTGACCACTTCTTTCTGCATGACTTCCTTCATGTTTGGGTTGAGCTTGCACTGCGGGTCCCATGAGGGTTAATACTCCTCTATCATGGGTATCTTGTTCATATAGATAGTTGCACTAACTCTGGTGAGATCACTCATGTTGTACCCCACAACTTTCTTCCCCTTTCTCAAATCTATCATATGTTTGTCCTCTTCTTCTAGGATGAGCTTAGAGCTAATTATCATTGGGCATAGGTTCCCCTCATCAAGAAATAAATATTTAGTCCCTTGGGTAGTGTCTCAAATCACGCGATGTCTGCACATGATGTTTTGATGGAGATTTCTTCTACCATCCTTAGGTGTTCAAATATTCTGATGCTTTCCACTTATACTTTTGTGGCATCTAGATGTTTGACATACATGTCTACATGAGAGTCTTCCATATCATCTTCTTCACCATTCAATGCTATTTTTACGGGATCTTCATGGGGTGCATGTTGCATTTGCTTTGTTTCATCAATACAATCTAGCAAAAGGCTTCTATAGAAAAGTTGGGGGCCTTTAAACCATCAAAAACCTGGTATTCAAGAGTCTCTTTCCCTAATTGTAGGAACATGGTTCCTACCTCAACATTGATTAAGGCTCTTGCAATATCTAAAAAGGTCCTTCCAAAAAAAAAATATCAAACGTCTTCTTTAATGTCCACTATTATGAAATCACATGGGATATATGTGTTTTTTAGCCTGACAGGAACGTCTTCTATTATCCCTAGAGGTTTCGTTGTGGTTGCATCGGCGAAATGAATAATTATAGATGTGGCTAGGAGATTGGTAAATCCAAGATGTTGGCATAGAGTGTATGGAATAATGGATATGCTTGTACCTAAGTCAACAAGTCCCTTGTGGCAAGTGTCGACACATAAGAAACAATCTATCAAAATTAAAATGGGGTCTTTTTTCTTCTGAGGCATCTAATTCTAAACTAAACCAGAGGTTGTTTGTGCTAGATTCACATTTTGACATTCCTCGGTAATACAATTTTGGGATAGATGGGTCTTGAATACTTACACTAGGTTGGCATGTCAGCTAGTGCATTGAGGAATGTGATGTCGATGTGGAGTTTCTTCATAGTTCCTATAATTTCATGAATCTTTTGTCCAACTTGGTCTGGTTGAGTCGACCCAAGTAGGGTACATGAGGTTTGTGCATGGGTGCTTTCAGTGTTGTTGATGGTCCAGAGTTGTCTGCTGGTGCAACAATATTTGAGTTCTTGTTGGTTCCTGGTTGATCTGACATCACAAGGGGATTGAATGTCTGAACTTCAGCTTGAATGACCGTCAGATGGTCATTCGGATGACTCAAGGTCTTGATTAGGGGGTCTTCATTTATGTTAGGAGGAATATATGCATGAGTGAAGGTCAGGGGTGCAGAGTATACATTCCATGACCTTGTCATTATGATGTTTAACTGCTCTGGATGCTTAGGGTTATTCTCCAGTTGTCCTACTATCATACCTACTGGGGGCTGTTGACTAGCTGGTAGGTAGGTGATTCCATGACCTTTTGATTGGGCCGGTGTTGTCCAATTATGTCTGATATGTTGCAATCATTCGTTGAAGTATCTTTACTGGATCTTGTGTTGGTGCTAGCTCTATCTGTAGTGTGGGGCTGATTCAGATTTTGATACCACTACAACTGCTAGTAATTCCTATTTGGGAAGTTGAATCTATAATTTCCCTAGTTGTACATGCCAGTGTAGTTCCATGACATATTCACTTGAGTGGATTGCATCATGTTCTATTTACTAGGACTCTCTACTCCAACAGGATTCTCGTATTGGAAACCATGGTGGTTACATACCTGATTCAGATTGTAGTACTCTTGCCCTGGGATAATATGAATAGAATTGACATCTTCATCTTGGGTAACTTTGTATTGTTGCTCTGCTTTATGCTCATCGAATGCATCATAAATTTGTTGGATGTGAATCTTGTTGTGATCTACTACATGAAAAAATTTGCAGGAAGGTGCAATGATTTGCACCTCAGGAGTCTAGTTATTCCTCTCATATGCACTGAAGGATATTTTGAGGTTATCCTATTTAAGAGAAAGAGCTTTTAGTGATTCAGATGTGGATTTGAATTCTGAATGATCCTCCACCATAGCTACTTTAAGAACACTTTTTCCTAAGGGTTGGTTCCAGTGAGACTGATTCTCGTCAAGAAGGTTGACGATATTCAATGTGCTATTGAAACTCTACCGCATGAAGTTTCCATTAGAGGAGGAGTCAAGTAACTTCTTTGTCTCATCGTCAAAATTGTGATACAAAAATTGGATGATCTGATTCTCAGTAATGCCATGATGTGGGAACTTATGTAGGAGTTCAATTAATCATTTTGGTGCTTCATATAGAGATTCTTTAGGCACTTGATTGAATCTTGTAATATGTCTGAGAATTGAGTATGTCATCAAGGGTGGGTTTAATTTCTCTAGAAACTTAGTTTCCAGTGATAAGCAGGTTCTTACACCGACAATGTGGCAGAGAATTGATAGAGTTCTTGTCAATGGAGCATGGACGTTGAAGAGGCCTGTGACTAGATCTATTCATCTTACTAGAGCGAGGGTGTCAGACCATTGCCCAGTTATGATGGTTCCCGGTTCTTGGACAACGGAAAAAAAGAAGCCGCACTTCTCTTTTATGAAGACCTGGCTCGAGCATGAGGACTGCATGAATATTATCGAGCAGGCTTGGAATGATCCTATATACGGTCATCCTTCTGTGATTTTCTGCCTTAAGCTCAAAAAGGTTCTTGAGGCTCTTTGTAGGTGGAGCAAGGACACTTTTGGTGCTAACAAACAACGCATTCTTGATTTGGAAGACGTGGTTTTCAAAACACAATTGGCTTTTGATGAAAATCCGACTGCTGTTAATGAGCTTAGTTTGAGAGAGGCGAAAAGTGAGTTACAATACCTTCTGGACCAGGAGGAGAAGACATGGAAGGAGAAAGCTCGGATAAACTAGCTTCAAGATGGGGAAAGAAACACCAAGTTTTATCATGCAACTGTTAAGGTGAGAAGGAAAAGAAGAAGGATCAGTCGGGTGATATTGCAAGACGGCACTCAGGTTACGGATCCTAAGCAAATGGCGGAGATGGTAGCTGATCATTACAAGCTCTTTTACAATGAGGCAACAGATACAGAGGCAAATGAGCTGGATGGTTTCATATATTCGATCCCGGAGATGGTCTCACTTGATGAAAATTTCACTATCATAGCGACTCCACAGGAAGAGGAAATCAAAGAGGTGATGTTAAAGATGGATGCAACAACAGCCCCGGGACCAGATGGATTCACCCTCCCTTTCTTTACAGTGGCATGGTCTATCATTAGATTTGACTTCATGGACTTGGCGAGAAGCTCCTTCAGCGGACAGGGTTGCTTCAGGGGTCTCTTTTGCTGCAGAATTCTACTTATTCCAAAGAATGATGAGTCTAGAAGAATACCGGAGGATTTCAGACCAATATCCATTGAGAATGTTGCTCTTCGTATTCTTGCAAGGATACTCAGTGAGAGATTCGTTCCTATTATGCCACACCTAATTTCCCAGAACCAAGGAGCCTTTGTGAAAGGCACAAATATATCTCATCACATCAGGTTAGCTAAGGAGCTTATGCATGATATCAATAGAGGCAGAGACGTTCCTAATGTGATATTAAAATATGATATGTCGAGGGCGTACGATAGAGTAACTTGGTCCACGCTGGGGAAGTCTTGGAGAAGTTCAACTTTACAGAGGAGGTTATCAAGTTATGTGTTAGCTTTTTTGCAAATATGTGGGCAACGGTGACTATAGGCGAGGAAACGGCCGGATTCTTTCAGATGAGCAGAGGATTAAAGTAGGGATGTGCGATTTCTCCATTCCTTTTCATACTGTTTGAGGAAGTGCTATGTAGAAGATTCCTAAGGTTATATGAAGAAGGGGCCATCTCAAAATTCCAGGTGCGTGGGGAGGTAGTGCCTCCGGTCATTCTTCTCTATGCAGATGATATTGTGGTCTTTTTCACAGCGGACCAAGAATCTTTGGATGTGGTTAGTAATACCTTTGATGCATACGAAAGAGCAACTGGGCAGAGAATAAATAAAGATAAATCTACATGCGTTGTAGGAGGGAAGGACCTGTTGTTAGCTCATGAGGTAGATGTGTCCCTGGGAGTGAGTTCTGCTACGGAATCTTTGAAATATCTGGGCATACCGATCAAGAAAGGTTCGATGAGACTATCCGACTTTGAGTTCCTAATGAGCAAGATAAATGAAAAGATTGCTACGTGGAAGTCTAGACTCTTATCTTTTGCAGGGAGGAGGATGTTGATTGCACATGCTCTAGCATCCATACCAGTATACACGGCGGCGGCGGTGGGTATTCCTGCTGGGATAGTAGCGCGGATTGAAGATAAACTATCCATATTCCTGTGGAGTGACAGGGAGGATCATCACAGGAAGGCGTGGATTGGATGGCACAGGGTGGCTAGACCATTTTCTTTGGGCGGGTTGGGAATTCCCACGCTACAATCGATCATTGAGGCCTTTGTTACAAAAGCATGCTGGGAGGTTCTAACAAAGGACTCCATATGGGCATCTTTCTGCAAAAGTAAATACACAAACGTGGCAGGAGGACGAGATAATCTATATCCTGGTACCTTGAGGAGAGGATTACTACCTTCACCTTTCTGGAAGAGATTGTGGGACATGTTTCCTCGCATGTTTCCTTTGTGTATATGGGTGGTTGGTAATGGAGAGATATCCTTCTGGGATTCATGGTGGTGTGAGAAACGCCTAGCTGATCATGCGATTATACCTAGTGACAGAAGACACCCGTTCTTGGTAAAAGATTTTTGGATAGAAGGATATGGATGGGATTGGGATTCGCTTAGCCTGATATTGGATGAGGAAGGAATACAACTGATACAGGATGCAGATATATGGATATCTAACGTGGAAAACAAGCTAGTGTGGAGTCCTGAGAAGAGTGGCAAATTTTCTATGAGTTCAGCCAAGCGGATGATGATGCATAATGAAAAGGAAGGTCCAGACGGCCTTGGGAGGATATGGAAAGCTGGGTATCTGAAAGAGGCAGCGTTCATATGGAAAGAGGCTAGAGGAGCAATTCCCATAGACGATAACATAAGGCTCAGATGTGGTATCCCTCTTGCATCTAGATGCTGCTGCTGTTTTGAATCCCAGGAGGAAGATACGGGTCACTTGCTATTCCAGGGGCAGACCGCCCAGTTCTTTTGGAGGAAATTTGATGAGCTGATTGATATGGAGGCGCCTTTCGACATGAGATCTCTTCTTGACAGGTGTGAGTTGGCAAAAAAGAAGAGCATAGCTGAATGGTTGGCGGGTAATCTAGCTATCTTAATACCACATAGCATATGGCGCATTAGATGTGGAGTTAAATATGATGGTAAGATGATATCGCTCAGCCATGAATGGGATTATATCTTGAGAATCCTAAACCATCACATGAAGAGGTATGTGTTTCCTATTGCTATGGAGAATGAAATATATGACAGGATGGAATTGTTGGGCATGAAAGAACCAAGGACAGCTATGAAGGAAATTGTTTTGCTGCGATAGGAGAAGCCAGATCTACATAACCTTAAAATGAACATCACGATTGGGAGGGACAAAGATGCAAATGGTACATATAAAAGATGGGCAGCTGGTGTCATCCGTAATCACAATGCAAATATATGTCTTGTGTTCCGAGCTTGGATCAAGAGCTCTGACTACTTCCTTGCGTATATGCAAGCATGCGCCATTGGTTTGAAGTTAGCTGGTGACCACGCTTTGAACATCTCGAGCATTGAGGTTGACGACTCCTTTACATATGAGGTACTGTGGCATGGAGGTAGAGAGCCGTGGCGGACAACATCTTTTGTTAGGGAGCTCAGAGAAGAGATTGCATCTTCCATGATTTCTGGTTCGCTAGTTCACAAGGTTATCAACTCGATACCTCGTGAATTAGGAAGGTGGGGGAGGAGAACGCAGGAATTATTAGTCTCTTCAGATGTTTCTAATATGCCGATGAGAATTAGGGGCATGGCTCTAATGGAGAAAAGAAGTACTCCCTACGTGGTCCTAAAGAAGACAGCTGTTGGAGGTGAGGATGAGAGATATTAGAGTGTGTCCTTTGTTTTTTGTCTGCTATAGTTTTTTTTTAGGATCGTTTGATTGTGGGATAATGGGATATTACCCTAGTTATAAGTGCGTGAGATGTAATTTTTTCTGTGATTTAGCCCACAAGAGGGGTGTGGGATGAATAAAAGCGACCCCTGGCTTAACCAAAAACAAAATGTTGAGATTGGGTCCCCCCAAAGGGTGTTGTACCACACTCTGTCTTTCTCAACTATGGAGTATTTAAAGAACTGTAATTGCATGGCCTCATTAGTTACATCAGTTGACTTCATCATTGAGCAAAGGCCGATGAATTTGATGAGATCTTACTGACACACATCTTCAACCATCCATGTGAAGGTAGAATTTTGTAATTGACTGACCCACTAGGTCCTAATCTCGATCAAGTCGCTTGGAGGTTGGACTGGATGAGTCTAGTCAGTACCTTTAGGGATAGAAAATCCCTTAGTTCTTTGGCACTTTCAACTACTTGAGCAGCTTCCAGCCTGGTCTTAGATTTGTCTTCTGCCTCCATCTGGCTTCTCCAATGAGTAATTATCATTAGGCCGTAATAGCCGCTTCAATTCGCACTTGAATAGCTTCTTCCGCAGTTGTTGCGTCTGCCATGGTTTTGTTCTTGCAAAGTCTTTCGATGGTTCTCTCAATTTTAGGGTCAAACAAGAATCCCGAGGCAAGACTTTTGGATCTTTGCATATGCTAGGTGTACCTAAAAAGATGCAAAATGATCATGAGTTAAGGAGTGGAGTTCTAAAGGATTTTCAATAGTATCAAGCATAAAAAACCCTAATTTCACTTAGAATTTTAAAAATATATAACTACCATTGTCCATAACAAGGGAACAAATTTTTGATGGGGCTTAGAATGTCGCACCAATAAAAACCCTAAGGAAATAATCCTCAAGTTTAATTGAAAGTTGTGCACTAATTCCCCACTCCAACAAATCAAAGCTTTATTGTAGTATACTTAAGGATAGAACCCAAAGGACGATATTTTTATATAGTTATATATATTCAAAAGTATTAAGGGTAATATTTGTCATAGATAAAATTAATTAATTGATTAAATGAAATTGTTTTCAGTAGAAACAAGGGTTAAATAAGTAAACAAATGTTAATAAAGAGGACTTGGGCATGGGATTTTGCTTACCATAGCCTGCGTAATTATGCAACCAAGATCTAACTCCTTATTAGAAGTTTACCAAATAGAGGCTTACCTACTGCATCCTCACATGATATAGTTTGTTGCATGGATTAAACTCCCTTGGAACTGACTAGACCCAACCCCCAAGTTCCTAGTTCACTCTGACTAGACTCTGTCACTACGACCGACCATTCTTGGCACATTCAAAGATTGTAATACAATCACCTCGGTATCCCTTGCTAACACTTCAGGGGGATAATAAGATCGTTCTAGAGTCCTAATCAAGATTACAACAACTTTCACATCCATGATTATAACATATATGCAAAGCAATTTGTCAATTTGTAAGGAAAGGAAATAAGCATAATGATACTTTATTTAGCAATAGTATTGTTGAGTTTAGATATAGGCTAGAATAAAATATGAGATGTTGGGGCTAGTCCCCATGCCCTGACATAAATGTCTACTTGCTCATGGTGAGATACAACAACTGAAAGGTAGGTGGAACAATGGAAGGGACCATGATTCCTGATGTAGGAAGACCAATCTCTCCATTGCGGTTTTCGCCTCCTTGCTCCTCGCTAGGTTTTGTGTTGTGCAATAGTGGCTTCTAATCATCGATCTAAGACCCTTGGAAATGGACGATAAGGGTTTACGTTTATATATAGATGCTATTGTTGGTACCAAAACCCTACTTTTCAATACTTGTGGAAAAAGGCAGCTAATTTGCATGGCCCATACTCGATCCAATATGCGACTCGTGTGGGTTACTCAATCTGGACCACATATGCATCTCTTTGGAAGACCAACATGAATTGAATCGTAGTAGGTTGCATAGAAAGAGTGTGCATTAGAACTGAAAAATATGGATGAATCTGAGTAGAGAGCGGATCAAGTCAGGCTGCTAGTGGCACCGATCACTTAACTGGGTGGTTGGAGGTGGACATTGGAAAATGTTTGGGCTCTTCCTTCCCATGAGGTGTGGCACTATGAGGGCTTGATTGTCCTTTTAGATGTTGAAGTATATTTTTGGTTGGTTTTGCATGAAAATCATGTAAAGTGCATTTAAGTCCAAAAAAGAGAACATAATTACATTTAAGTAAATGTAAGGGTAAAACCAGGGAATAGAAACACAACAAGCCCCTAAAGTGAAAATGGAATAGTAAGAAAAGATGGGTATAAATATACTCATCAAACTACCTCAAATATAAACCTTTTCCCATCCCAAGTAAATCAAAAGAAAAAGGTGAATGAACAATTGATTCAGGGATCCAAACTTCGTCTCCCGACTGAGCATAATTTGTTGTCCCCTTCCACCAAAAATGATTAGGAAACCCTAGTCCTTTGAGTTCACATAGCCACACTTGAATATCATGTTCTGCTATTTTCTAGACTCAAGATCCTACGAAGAATGGATTTCATCTCAATAATACTCTTGATCTGTCTGTGCAAGATAGAAGGGAGCACAAGTCAGGGCTAATCAACTGTTTTGTGGAGAAGTTTTATAAGTCTCGTGGGTATGAAAATTTGATGAAAAATGGGGGAGAAGAAGACATGATAGAGACATGTTTCCCTATCTCACCTCTATTCAAATTGATACCTTCTTTGGGATTCAATTATTTTATTTGTCTCTCCTCTATTTGAATCGATACTTATATTTGGTTGCAGTTACATTGACCACATGTTTTCTTTGGGCTCATTGACCTCTTTATTTATGACATGCTTGTAGAAGAAAAATGAGAGGAGATGTCTTTTTCAAGGGATGCCACCCCAAAATTAGGGTTTGACATATAGTAAATATTTTTTTTGGAATCTATTTTTTTGGAATGGATATTTTTTTATGGAAGAAAGGTGGAAACAAGAGGCTAAGTTGTGCTTCTTCATTTTATTGTTGCATTAGAATTAGATCATCATATTATATCAATTATTTCAGTTAATGTAGGGACGTAAGAGTTTACGAATTATGTTGCTAGTCATATCGAGGGCACGTGCAACTTGGTTTTTTTGACTCTTTCTTCTTGTTATTGTTTCTAAGGGGAAGGATGCTCAATTGTTTTCATTAGGGCTCAAATCTGTTCAAGACATATTTGTTCTTTAGAATTTTCTTTATGCATGAGTTAGTTTAAGAAAAAGGGAGTAGTTCATTTATATATTTCCACTTTTTGTATACATCAATGTTTCTGGCTAGGTAAGGGCCACAACTCACACAAAACAAAACAAATCAAAATGGAAAACAAGACAAATGCCAATAAAAATGATGCTTTTTAAATGAAGATAAATGGGTGAATTTGAATCTTTCCACACACCCCACCCCGCACTTAATCCTTTTCTCATCTTGAGTAAGGCTAAGTCAGGATGGAGGAAAAGAACTTGTAGGGTCTAAATAGTTAGATGTGTAATCACCATGACTAACATGCCATTTCTCATGTGAGCACTACATAAGATGTATCTAATTAAGTTGACAAGCTTGGTGTTTTACTGCATTCTCAATACAAAATTATGACATTGCCACATTCTTAAGAAAGATTATTTGGGGTTTGCAGTCCCCATCATAATCTTCTCACTTGTTCTTAGTTCCTTGATGGTCAGAGTCTTGGCCCATTTTATTAGAGTATGGGGCATGCACTTCTGGGTTGATCGTAGATGTTGAAGGGGATATAGATTGGGATTTCTAGAAGCACTTAATTTGTTCCAAGAGATCTTCAAGTTCAAAACATATATTTTCCACAACAAACTCTGTGTGATTTGGTAGAATCAGTTGAGCTGAAGAATAGTGGAAGGGGACTATGTAGGTGTCTGGTTGGGGTCCTGGCTGGAGAACCTTTTTTTTTAGAGCAAAATAGACTTTGTATTAGTTAAGAAACAGATACAAAAGTCTCACATGGACTAAAGGGGAAATTACAAGTAAATGTAACACCTTGTGACCCACCCAAACCCATCTTTGCCAAGGAGTGTGTGACATAATTACCTTCCCTAAGGGTGTGAGAGAAAATGATAGAGGAAAACAAACTTTGTGTTGAACTGATGTCTCTAAACAACATAACGTGGGGCAGTGGCAATGTTCAGGGAAAATGATTCTTTTATAAACATTTAAAGCATTTGTTTCCACCTCAATCCTCTGCATGACTTTTTCTTTATCCAACTGCAAACCAAAGAGGATCGCATTAGCTTCCACTATAAGGATGTTTCATCTGCTGGTGACCGTTTTTGCTGCCATCATCAATGTTGACGCTCCACTATCACGGAAAACAACAGCAAGGCTAACCTTGTGATTTCCAAGAAAAGCAACATCCACGTTGATTTTATCATAGCCTATTACAGGAGGGTGCCAAAGACAATTTAATCGAGAGGAAGATGAAGTTACTGGGGTATCAAGCCTTACTCTACACGCTTTGTACTGTTGGGACCAATGAGTCAAACTGTGAGCAGTAATGATAGGTTGTATGGGGCCATCATTGAAAGTAACGTTGTTTCTACAGATACAGGCTACTAGGTAGGTGGCTGCACCAAGAAGTATAACATCCTCATCACCCTTAGTAAACAACCAATGTAGCAGCCCATTGAACTCAGAGACAGGTGCCCCATTAAGGTTTGGCTGAATATATAGAGCAACCCATATGGTTGCCACATGGGTACAGTGAACAAGAGCATGGATGGTTGTTTCAGTCTCCCTATTACATATAGTACAGAGATCAGAAAGGCTGACATGACGAGCTTTGAGGTTTTCTCTAATCGGTAGATGCCCGACCACACACCGCCATTGGAAGTGTTTGAGTTTAGGGGGCATGTTCGATTTCCAAACTAGAGACCAAATCTCAGTCTGGGTAGTGTCATTTGAAACACCACCCCCTCTGTTGTGACCATTTATGCCCATCCAATAAGTCGACCAAATAGAAAAAATACCCTGCAAAGTAGGATACCAATATAAAATGGTAAACGTTGCTGCACATATAGGAATCTTGGGAATAGCTTCCACCTAATTTTCATTCAAATTTCTTTCCAGCATGTCAAGGTCCCACATAGATGAATCTTTACATATCAGTTCCCCCACTATAGTTGGTATATAGCCCAGAGCCCCTTCATTCAGAATCCTTGTTCCATGTCTCAAAGGTATCCATGTCCCACACCATGACAACCATTCATGATCATCTTCCTGACCGAAGATAGATAGCAATTGGTAGGTATTGAGGTTGTAGTTTTCTCTAAACAATTCGTACACACAACTAAGTTTTTTTGTCAACAACACTTTGTTTTCTAAATTAGAGTAGAAACTCCATTTCTAATGGTGGGAAAATAGGACAGATATGATACACAAAAGACTAAATCTAGTTGTGTCAAAGGATGTCGTCAAGAGGGCTTTGGATGCCTAACTTTGATAAGGTGTCACTAGGGCCCAACATGGAAGGGTTACCTTGAGCTTCTGATTATTGCGAGTCGACAATGGTGTTATTCATTTAGGAACGCCCAACATGTACTAGGAAGAGGAGTGGACCTATCCTCAAATGTCATTCTAGAAGCTATAGTTAATCATGGTGATGCTCTAGAACCAAAGGGGCTTGTTTGGGATGACGGAAACATCTCAATGAGAATTTCAACATCATCATGCCAGGACCCAAGAGGTGGCGGTCCAGTATGACCGGAGCTGCTTGACGCATGGTAGATCTTAGTCTGCAGCATGGTGGCTGTAGCGACGTAGAAGGCAAACTTTTTACTTTGGTCGCCCAATGTGGGTTGCTCATCTATCGGGGTGTTGTCAATCTTGTCACTGGACATATCTAGTAGGTGTCCTTGTCGGGGTCTTCTCGGGAGTGTTGAGGTGTAACGCCCCTCCAAGTATATATATATATATATATATATATATATATATATATATATATATATATATATATATATATATATATATATATATATAAATGTATATAAATGTCAGTAGAAGCAAACCCAATGTTGTCCATAATATGGGTCACTTGGCTTGGAGGAACATTACAAAATATGATATATATAGGAACAAGACAAATGACACACCATGCATTAAATCAAAATATAGATTCATACATTGCTCCTGAAGGGGAAAACATAATTATCACATCTTACTCTCAAACATAATACACATCGACTAAGAAAATATATAGCATGAAGTGGTAGTCCAGACTAAGAATCTATTGAGTGGTAGATGGTACCCCACCAAGCTAAAGTCTCCGTTGATGATAGCTACGCTAAAGGGCTCACTTCAGTTCTCTTTTTCTCCTTAATCTAGGAACATCGCATCCCATGGCCATGTGAAAACAAAGACATACATCAATAAGGGACACTACATTTTTTAAGGAATGAAAAGTAAGCATATATACTTGACTTGAGACAAAAAGGTTGACATGTATTAACTTAAGAATTATATACTACTTGAATATTAAAACATGAAGAGTTGAATAAGTAAAATGTGCACTCTTTATGATTGTCCCACTTAAGAGCCCATAATTGGCACGAATGCCCATGATTTGGCTAAAAAGCCCATAACAATCCCTTGAGGTTCATGATTGGCTATAAAAGCCAATAATTGGAGTGAAAGCCCATAATGACCCCTTGACGTCCATGATGGCGAGAGCATATAAAACTTAGTAATTTTTTTGACATAATTCTAAATATGAACATTAGTATAATCTTGAACATTAAACCTTTAACCATGATGGGATTTCTCCCTCCTAAATCTTGAGGTTCAAATTCATTAACCCTTAATCATTATCATTAACCAAAATCTCTAATCTTAATGAACATGATAACCATAAGACATAAGATATATAAATCATCAAGCAATTCATATATGTGAACATGATTATAGCATTAGACTTGAAATTGAAAGGACAAATCCTAAATCATACATAGCATACAACTCGAGCAAGGTACTTATGTATAGTGGCATGCCATCTTATATGGAGCAAAGCAAATCCTAACATGGTTTCTCTAATCTTGAGTCAAATTCTAAGTCTCCTAAAAATAACATGATCCTTATGAATTATCACTTTAATTAACATCCTAAACCCAAAATTGGCTTTCACGAAAACATGGTCTTATTATATAGAATTAGAGTTAGGTTACTGATTAGTTTTATTTGGTTTGAAAACTCAACTTTTATAGTACTCAATTCATAATCACATTACTTAAAAATTTGTGTTTTAGAGACCCTTACAAAAATATCAAAACATGAAAACAAATCATGGTTTCAAAACCCTAAAATTGTGTTCTACTCAAAAAATCCTTTCCAATGACTTTTTATTTGTAATCTTCAGAGCGACGGTCAATTTATTGTGAATTTCTGAACAGTTGATCAATTAGAGAAGAGTAATCTATAGTCGTGACATGTAAATTGAATCAATTTAAATACAAGGAAGAAGCACAAAGCAAGACATGTTGAGCATTACATTTGATTATTTGGCTGGGCCATAAATGTTATTCAATCATTAGTATCAGACTGTGGCTGATAATAGTAGCGAACGTGCACAAACCTAAAACTACCCATGTCAAAAACATTGATCAATTGAAGAAGCAGGGGTATGTCAGTCATTCGAGGACCTTGTATGTCCCTGCAATAATCAAGGCAAGAGTCTCCTTGGAGAAGGTCTTTGCTATGATCTTTGGGAGACCACAACGGTTGCTACGCATAAACCCAAGTTACTTCTCGTATCTTCATTTCACGCCAAGGGAAACAAGCCCAAGATCAACTTTTGGGGCATACAGAGCACCAAACTCCTAACCATGGCCATGGTGGACAATACAAAGGATTAAAACTAGAGAAACGATAAAAGAACTCATCAAAGAAGACTCAAAAACTATATGCGGAAGCACATCAAACTCGTACAACACTTTACCATCGTCTGGTCAGCATAGGATGATTGAGGCAGTGAACGTCGATAAGGTCCACATGTCTAGCTATGGGATACGATGCTCGAGGATAGCTGAGGGAAAACTAATGATAGAAAAAGAAGGAAGTAGGGTCAGGGAAGCTTACCAATTTCTCAATTGCACAAGAGGTGAAGGAGACAACCGTGGAGGGATCGAGTTCATCAGAACTACAAATTGAGTAGGATGAGGTGGATCAATGTGATGGTGGTGAACATGGAGCGGGAGGAATCTTGGTGGAACTTGGTGTTCATTTCGGACCCCATATATATAGGCATGTGAGTTGGTACAAGTTTCTGTAAAACCATGGCGGCGAGGAGTGGCAAGACCTAATGGGTGTTTCCTTGATAGGAAATGAAACCCCACAAAATTTAGGATGGCTCAATTCTTTGGCAAACAAAATCGAGCAACAGAGCATCATGGAGTGAGAATGGGATCGAGAGATAACCACTCTGAACTAGTTTCACATTAGCAAAAAAAGCAAAGGTAGGTGACCAGGTTTAGACCGTCGGGTCGTGGAACCAAAAGTAGTAAACTGTTAGATTTAATGTGAAAATGAAAGTAACATAATCAAATGTGTGACAGTAAAATAAAATCTGGACTATATTCTTAATTACTTGCATTAAATGAAATTATATTCAAATCTTAATCAAACATTATGGAAATGTGCTTAATTCATTTGGAGGGTCAAACATTGTCAAATTGGTACCAAATTTGGTCCACCTATCCAATAAGGTGTCTAGATTCTTTCATAAAATTATATTTCCATTTTTTCACATGTTTTGATCATAATTTCAAAAAATGTCATTCCACTTTAATTTTTATTGCATTAATAGATGAAATAATTGGATAATACTTTTCCTTTGTGTCTCTTGGAGTCAAATTTTGATATAAATATTATTACTCGCTCTATGATCATGTAATCTATATTCTATGCCTTTTTGAGAACCTTTTTAAGGTTAGGAAATAAAAAAGGGTGAGGGGAATCAACATCTATTTCTTTGAGTGCATAATTCAGATATAATGAAGAAAAAGGTGGATTGAGCCTCATATTGTCTTCTAACTTCATTATTCTTCAAGAAAATTCCATTTCATGGTATTTTTATGTTAAATCCCTCAACTATTACTATTTAGTAGAATCCCATTTTGAGGTTAAATTAGATCTGAAAATTTGAGTGTGACAATTCTACCCACATTAAACATATTTTGTTTTCAAAATTTTCTAGGGTACTACCCACCTTAGGTTTCTCTTACTCTTTCATTCAATGAAAACTAGCATATTATAATTTGCATAAAAAGAAACATGTTTTCATAAAAAGGTTCATGTGGACATAACTAACGATTACATCATTCCTCATCTTCCTTTTCTACTTCCATGGTGAAAACCCTAGCTTGTCTCTTAGAAGGTGGAGGATTCTGATCCTTATTCAGGTTCTGGTCCTTCTTTATGAGCTTAGGGCATTTCGACCATTGGTGCCCATTTTCTTGATAGTAGAAGCATGAACCTGTACCATATCAGCATGGGCCTTCATGGTTCTTCTTTCATGTGGGGCATAGGGGTTTCTCAACTTTTGTAGCAGGATCAGGTGCCTTCCTCTTCTGGTTGTTGGGAGGTTGATACTAGTTGTTATTCCGAGGAGCTTCCTTTCGGTAGGACCTTCTAGGGTGGTCTTCTAGCTCCAGAGTTGCATTCAGAGTAGCCTGAAGGGTCCTGTGGCCTCTTCCTGACAGGGTGAAGCTTAGGTCGGGCTTGAGTCCTTAAGTGAACTTCTTTGTTATACATCACTCATCATATTCATAAACATATTTCTATAGGATCTTAAACTTCATGGCATATTGGGTAACTATCATGTCACCCACTTGAGCTATATTAGAAAACTCTAGCTCCTTCTTCTCTATTATGGCCTCAGACACATAGTTCCCCTGGAAGACTTCAAAATATCCTTCCAATGTGAGTGGAGGTGCATCATCTTCCCTTGAGTTAAGATAGTTCTCCCACCATGTTCGGGCTTCTCCCTTTAGTATGTCAGTTCTAAAGAGAATCCTAGAATGTTGAGGACAATCCAGGTTACGGAAGCAATATTCCATGCTTCTAATCCATTCTTCTTCCTTGGTGATGACATCATCTTCTCCTTATCCAGCAAAGGAGTCGGGCCTGATCTTCAAGAAGTCAACTAAATTCAACTCATGGTGTCCTCCATGGGCATTGGTGAGAATTTGGACTATGTCCTCCAATGTTGCCTTAGGGTTACTCCTTGGCCCACTTCCCTCACTAGAAGAAATAGCACCATCATCCTTGTCCTTTATCCTATCTACTTTCTTAGGATCCATCTAGAAAGCAAGGTACACCTAGGGTTAGAACATGGGAATCGTTATCTTAGTGGCCATCTACTTGTGTCTCTAATACCATATTGTAATGCCCCTACAAGTATATATGTACACCAGCAGAAGCACACCCTATGTTGTCCATAACATGGGTCACTTAGCTTGGAGGAACATTACAAAATATGATATACATGGAAAAAATACAAATGACACATCATGCATTAAATCAAAATATAGATACATACATTGTTCTTGAAGGGAAAAAACATAATTATCACATCTTAATATCAAGCCTAATACATGTAGGCTAAGAAAATCTATAGCACGAAGTGGTAAACTAGACTAAGAATCTACTCAGTGGTAGATGGCACCCCACCAAACTAAAGCCTCCTTTGATGATAGATACACTGAAGGGCTCACTTCAGTTCTCCTTTACTCCTTAATCTAGGGATATCTCGTCCCACGATCATGCGTAAACAAAGACATACATCAGTAAGAAACACTATACATTTTATATGAATGGAAATGTAAGGATATATACTTGATTTGAGAAAAAAAACCTTTACATGTATAAACTTAAGAATTCTTGATTACCTGAATATTAAAACATGAAGAATTGAGTATGTAAAATATGCACTCTCTATGATTGTCCCACTTAAGAGCCCATAATTGGCACAAATGCCCATGATTTGGATAAAAAACCCATAATGACCCCTTCAGCTCCATGATGGCTATAAAATCTCATAATTGGGATGAAATCCCATAACAACCCCTTGAGGTCCATGATGGAAAGATCATATAAAACTTAGTCAAATTATTATAACATAATTCTGAGTATGAACATTATCATAATCTTAAACGTTAATCCTTCAATCATGATGGGTTTCTCCCTCTTAAATCTTGAGGATCAAATTCTTAAACCTTAATCATTAACCATAATATCTAATCTTACTGAACATGATAAACATTTTACATAGGATATAAAAATCATCAAGTAATTTATATATGTGAACATGATTAGAGCATTAGATTTGCAGTTGAAAGCATAAATCATAAATCATAGGTAGCATACAACTCAACCAAGGTACTTATGTATAGTGGCATGACCTGCTTACCTAGAGAAAAGAAAATCCTAACTTGGTTTCTCTAATCTTGAGTCAAATCCTAAGTCTCCTAAAAATAATATGATCCTTCTTAATTATCACTTTATTTAACATCCTAAACCCTGAATTGGTCTTTAGGAAAACATGGTCTTATTATACTGAATTCGGGTTAGGGTTACTAATTGGTTTTATTCTATTTGAAAACTGATCTTTCATATTACTCTATTAATAATAACATTACTTAAAAATTAGAGTTTTAGAGTCCCTTACGAAAACATCAAAATAGGAAAACAAATCATGGTTTGAAAACCCTAATATTGTGTTCTACTCGAAAATTCTTTCCAACGACTATTTATTAGTTATTTTTTGAGCAGTGGTCAATTTATTGTGAATTTCTAAACAACTGACAAATTACAGAAGAGTAAACTATAGTCATGACATTTAAATCGTATCGATTTCAATATAAGGCAGAAGGACAAAGAAGGACATGTCAAGCGTTACGTTCAATTAATCTTGCGGGGGCAGAAATGTCATTAAATCGCTTGTATCAGACTTTGGCTAAAAATTGTAACGAGCGTGCACAAACTCGAAACTACCCATGCCAAAAACATTAATCTATTGAAGAAGCAGGGGTATAACAGTTATTCAAGGAACAATGCAGTAACCATGGAAACACAATGGTTGGGCGAACACAATGGTTGCTATTGAGAAACCAAAGTTCCTTCCCACATCCTCATGTCACACCAAGGTCAACAAGCCTAAGATCACCTTTTGGGGTGTACAGAGCACCAAGATCCTACCATAGACATGGAGGATGATATAGAGGATTAAAACCAGAGAAACAATATCAAAAATCATCAACCGAGACCCAAAAACTATTTGTGGATGCGTCTCGAACTTGCAAGACACTTTACCATGGTTTGGTGAGCATAGGATGACCAGAGTGGTGAACTCCAAAGAGGTCTACATGTCTCTAGCTATAGGATACGACACTTGGGCATAGCTGATGGAAAACTAGTGATAGAAAAAGAAGGAAGAATGGTCAAGGAAGTTTATCAAGTTCTCAATTGCACAAGAGGTGATGGAGACGACCGTGGAGGAATCTAGTTCTTCGAAATAGGAAATTGAGTAGGATAGGGTGGCTTAGAGTGCTAGTGGTGAAATTGGAGCCAATGGAGATCTCAGTGTGACTTGGTGTTCCTTTTGGACCCCATATATATAGGCATGTGAGTTAGTACAAGATTTTGTAAGACCATGGAGGCGAGGAGTGGAAAGCCCTAATGGGCATTTCCTTCATAGGGAAGGAAACCCCAAAAAAGTCAAGATGGCTCGATTCTCCTTGACTCTATGTCTTAATTGGCAAAAGAAATTCGAGCAAAAAAGCATCATGGAGTGAGAATGGGATTGAGAGAGAACCACTATGAACTGGTTTCACACCAGCAAAACGAGTAGATGTAGGTGACTGGATTTTGACTATCAGATCATGGAACTAAAAGAAGTCCATTTCCTGATTGTGCATGAAAAAGAAAGAATCAGAATCAAACGTGTGATAGTAAAATAAAATTGTCCTATATGCTTAATTACTCGCATTAAATGAAATTGTATTCAAATTTTAATCAAACATTATGGAATTTCCTTAATTCATTTAGAGGGTCAAATGTGTTCAAAATAATGCCATATGGACCACAGGTCCAAGAAGGTGTTTAGATTCTTTCGTTAAATTATATTTCCATTTTTCACATGTTTCGATCATAATTTATAAAAATATCATTCCACTTGATTTTAATGCATTAATAGATGAAATATTTGGATAAAACTTTTCCTTTGTGTTTTTTGTGTCAAATTTCTAGATAAATATTATTACCCACCCTATGATCATGTCATATATATTCTATGTCCTTTTGAGAACCTTTTCAAGAATAGGAAAGAGAAAAGGGTGAGGGGAACCATGATCTATTCTTTTGAGTGCATAAATTACATATAATGGAGAAAAGGTGGATTGAGCCTCATATTGTCTTCTAACATCATTATTTTTTAAGTAAATTCCATTTCATGGAATTTTTAAGTTAAAAACCTCAACTATTACTATTGAGTGGAACCCCCTATTAAGGTCTAAATTAGATCTGAAAATTGGGGTGTGACACGAGGATTTGTCAATCACCAAACGACAACAACCCATAGCTACCCTCTGTTCAGCCATGTTTCTTTTCACGAGTCAGGTGACTCCTTGAGTAAAGTAGCCATTTATATTGGGGCTGAGGGATACCTCATCCCCTAGTCCTTCCCCTTTTTTAGACAACTGTAAAGAAGAAAAGTAGATGCGTAAACGAAAATCGGGTTGCCTCCTAGAAGTGCATTGTTTCTAACGTCATTTTGCTCGACATAATGTCGATGATCCCTGTGGGATTTACCTAAGGAAATGATGAGAAGAAAATTTAAAGGGTTGTGGAAAGATATCTATCATCGAGGATTGGGGAGGGGGTGAAGGGCTTGTGATTGTTTATATTGATTGGGTATTGTATCCCCAATATTTTATTTGCCATTCTCAAGATCTAAGGTCATATGTAATAAGGTATATATTAATCCTCTGTCCATTCACAACAAAGTAACCTTTTAACTTATCCCATAAAACATACACTCCATGACGGTAGACCTTTTTTTACCACATATAGTCTATACCATCTCATTTTTAA
This sequence comes from Alisma plantago-aquatica, assembly GCA_963693085.1. Taxonomy (NCBI): domain Eukaryota; kingdom Viridiplantae; phylum Streptophyta; class Magnoliopsida; order Alismatales; family Alismataceae; genus Alisma; species Alisma plantago-aquatica. Next base: position 1,491,837,069 of record OY856409.1, read on the forward strand.
TTTATCTGGGAATAGCTACAATCTTGAATAATATACGAGGACAATATCTCCCACTTTAATATCCTGTCTTCTTTTGTGATTGTCATGCCATATTTTAGTATGTACTTTTTACATGCGTGCTCTTTCATAGGCTAACATCTTGAGTTTGTCTAGCTCTTGGACATGTAGTAGGCAATTTTCTTTAGCTACATATAAATTGAAATTAAAGGCTTTTATGGTCTAACTGGCTTTGTGCTCCATTTCCACTGGGATGTGGCAGGATTTCCCATAAACCAAATGGAAAGAGGTTGTTCCCGACGGTGTTTTGAAGGTGATTTGATAGGCCCATAGAGCGTCATTGAGTTGCAAGGCCACTCTTTCCTTGTTCTATTCACAATTTTGTCTAATATGGCTTTCATCGTTCGGTTGGAGACTTCAACCTGGTCGTTGGTCTAAGGATGGTAGGGAGATGATTTGTAGTGGTTTACCCCATACTTCTTAAGCAATGACTCAAATTTCTTTTCAGTGAAGTGAGATCCCCTGTCTGATATCATGATTTGTGGTGCTCTCAATCTAGAAAAAATGATGTCTTTGACCATTTTGATGATGGGCTTTGAGTCACACAAGAGTGTGGGAATGGCTTCAACCCATTTAGATACGTAATCCACCACTACCAAGATGTATGAGAACTTGTAGGAGGGAAGAGTTGGTCCCATATAATCAATGCCCCTAACATCAAAGATTTCGAATTCTTTCCATTGTGTGAGGGTCATCTCATGTCATCTAGAGATGTTGGCTGATCATTGACACTGGTCACATAGGATGGTGTGGCCATAAGCATATTTGAAAATGGTAACCCAATAAAAGCCACATTGTAGGACTTTGGTGGCAGTTTTCAGAGCAGACATATGACTACCTATAGGTCTGGAATGGTACTGCAATAAGATATCCTTCGATTCTTCATGTGTAACACATCGTAGGCAGAGACCATCTGCACACAACATAAAAACCAATGGTTCATCCCGTTAGAATTTCTAGATGTCATGCAGGAACTGCTTTCTACTTTGTCCTTTAATTTCTAGGTGTATGATTCCTACAAATAAATAGTTAACATAGTCAGCATACCAATGCCAACTTACCTCGAGTCGTAGTAGGTGGTCATCTAGGAGAGACTTTTTGATGATTGTAACTTTATTATCTTTGTAGATAAGTTAGTTCAAGTGGTTAGCAACAACATTTTCACTTCCTTTTTTGTCCCTTATTTCCATATCGAATTCCTATTGAAGAAGGATCCACCGAATGAGTCTTGGTTTTGCATCTTTCTTTATCATCAAATATCTGATAGCTGCATGGTCGATGTAGACTATGACTTTGGATCCCACCAGATAAGACCAAACTTTGTCAAAGGCATGCATAGTTGCCAACATCTCGCATTCTGTTGTTTTATAGTACTATTATGATTTGTCGAGGGTCTTCAAAGCATAGTAAATCACTTGGTGTTTGTCATCTTTGTGCTGCTCAGGATGGCCCCAATCGAGTAGAAACTTGCATCACACATAATTTCTATGGGTTGCATCCAATCGGGTGCGCAAATCACGGGGATAGTGCTTAGAGCCTTCTTTAGTGTAGAGAACCTCTTCATACATTCTTCATTAAAATCAAAACCTGCTTCCTTTAACAAGAGGTTGGTAAGGGGTTCAGAATCCTACAAAAGTCACATATGATCCTCTGATAGAAATAGTAGTTTTTGTGAAAAGCATGTATCTCCTTCACGGTTGTAGGAGGTGTTGTTTTTCTATCACTTCTACTTTGGCTAGATCAACTTCAATTCCTTTGCTGAAGATTTTATGGCCCATAACAATTCCTTCACATACCATGGAATGGCACTTCTCCCAATTGAGGACTAGTTGTTTCTCTTCATATCAAGATACGATAGTTCCCAAGTTGTCAATGCAGTTATCGAAGGGTACCCTGTAAACAGAAAAATCATCCATGAAGTCCTCCATGAGGATTCGCCAAGCCCCAAAAAGATGGATTCAATACAACGTAGGAAGGTTGTTGGGGCATTGCAAAGACCAAATGTCTTGCATATAAAGGCATATGTTTGAAACTGGTAGGTGAAAGTAGTTTGTTCTTGGTCATTGGGATGGATTGGAATTTGATAAAACCCTCCTCCAAATAATATAAATATTCCTTATGAGAAAGTTTCTCTAGAACCTAGTCCAAGAACATAAGTGGGTAATGATCTTTCCTATTTTCCTTGTTCAGTTTACAGTAGTCAATACACATTCTCCATCTCATGACAGTTCATGTAGGTACGAGCTCTCCTTGGTCATTTTTAAAGACCATGGTTCCACCTTTCTTAGTTACTACCTGAACATGGCTTACCCACGAATAGTCGGATATTTGATATATAATCCCCATGCGTAAAAGTTTGACCACTTCTTTCTGCATGACTTCCTTAAAGTTTGGGTTGAGCTTGCACTGCGGGTCCAATAAGGGTTTATGGTCCTCTATCATCGGTATCTTGTACATACATAGAGTTGTGTTGACTCCAGTGAGATCACTCATGATGTACCCCTCAACTTTCTTCCCCTTTCTCAAAACTGTCATCAATTTGTCCTCTTCTTCTGGGCTGAACTTAGAGCTGATTATCACTGGGAATAGGTTCCCCTCATTGAGTAGTCAGTATTTAAGTCCCTCAGGCAGTGTCTTCAGTTTAGGGGTGTTTGCACTGATGTTTCGTTGTAGATTTCTTCTTCCATCCTCAGGTTTTTCAAAGTTTTGGTGCTGCTTTGTGACATCGAGATCTTTGACATACATGGCTATGTGAGAGTCTTCCTTGTCATATTCTTTGCCATTTAGTGCTATTTGTAGGGGATCTTCATAGGATTGTTTCCTTAGTTGGTTTTTTTCATCAATACAATCTAGTGAAAAGACTTCTGCAAAAAAAATGGGGGCCTTTAAACCATTGAAACCCCGATATTCAAGAGTCTCTTTCCCTGACCGTAGGAGAAAGTTTCCTGCCTCAACATCAATTAATACTCATGTTGTATCTAAAAAGGGCCTTCTGAATATCAACAAATATCAATAGTCTTCTTTAATATCCATGATTACAAAATCACATGGGATATATGCATTTTTCATCTTAACATGAATGGCTTCTATTATCCCCAAAGATATCATGGTGGACGCATCAGCCAAATGAATGGTCATAGTTGTGGATAGGAGATAGGTAAATCCAAGACTTTATAATAGAGTGTATGGATTCATGGATATGCTTGTACCTAAGTCAGCAAGTCCCTTGCGGCAAGTGTCATCACCTAAGAAACAATCTATTCCAAATGAATCAGGATCTTTTTGCTTCTAAGGCATCTGATTCTGAACTATATAGGAGTTCATTTGTGCTAGCTTCACAATTTCACATTCCTTGGTCATATACTTCCAGGATAGAAGGGTGTTGATCTATTTGACCAAATTGGCATTTCAGCTAGTGCATCAAGGAATGGGATGTCAACTTGGAGTTTCTTTATAGTAACCTTGAATTTCATGAATCTATCATCCAACTTGGTCTGCTTGAGGTGACCCCAATAGGGTACATAATGTTTGTGCATGGGTTCTTCTGGTGTTGTTGATGGTCTAGAGTTGACTGCTGGTATGATAATAGTTGAGTTCTCACTAGTTCTTGGTTGAACTAGACCTATCAAACTGGGTCAAAATCCACAGGCACCCATGGGTCAACCCTTTTAAGTCAGGTTTGGGTGATGAAATTGACCACCCACTGGAAATTACCTAAACCCATACCAACGTGTTTATTTAACAGTTCTCGTGGGTGGCCCGCGGGCACCCGTGGGTGACCCACTTAACTAAATTACTTAAATTAAAACAATTATGATGATACACTAGTGCTTAAAATAAGTAGGATGAACAACTACTAACTATTAATTATTAAGTACTTCCAGTACTAACTTGAATTTTCCCAACAAGATTTGATATGAGATAGAGATGTTGGGAAAAATAAATCCAATGCTACTACATTATCTAATTGTTCAATCAAACTTAATCTAAATTCATAATACAAGTTACTCTAGTTTATTAATCATAGTCATGCATTAGAGGAATTTAATATTACATTAGAGAATTTTACCTAAAAATATGTATATTCTTGAATGGTTGTAAATATATACCATAACTATTTTATTTGATAGTGACAATGTATAGTAGTTGGTTTTTATTGTGCTGTAATTCATGTAAAAACACTAGAAATGGTTTTCTTTTACCGTTATAGTAGAAAATTACGAAATAATTGTTTATTAGACACATATATATGGGCACCCAAGGGTGACCCGCTACCTACTAGGTCAGGTTTGGACTTGTCTTTTATCGATCCATTTAGAATTGTATCTTTTGGACCCACACTTACGAGACCCAAACCCACAATGACCTAACCCATCCACCCATATGGCAAGTCTAGTCTGAAGTGATGTCACAAGGGGATCTGATGTCTAAACTTCTACTTGACTGACCTCTAGATGATCATTTAGACGACTCCATGTCTCGAATGGGGGTCTTTATTTCTACTAGGAGGAATAGATGCAGGAATGACAGTCAAGGGTGTTGAGGACATGTTCCCTTACCTTGTCATTACGATATTTAGTTGCTCCAGAAGCTTAGGATTGTTCTCTGGATGGCCTGCAATCGTACTTGCTGGGGGCTATTGACTAGCTACTAGGAAAATGATTTTTTACTTCAACGACATTTGATTGGCCATGGCGTCAGCCAAATGCATCTGGTATATTTCCATCATTTGTTGAAGTGTCTTTACTAGATCTTGTGCTGGTGATACCTCTATCTGTAGTGGTGGGGCTTGATTCAAATTCTAGTAATGCTTCCTCTGTTGGTATTTCCTTCTTGGGAAGTTGAATTTATAATTTCCATGGTTGCACGGGCCAGTGTAGTTTGATGACAATCTCACTTGAGTGGATTGCGGCAGAGTCTGTTGATTGGGACTCTCGACTCCAGCTGGATTCTCGTATTGGACACTTGGGTGTTTATGATCCTGATTTAGATTGTAGTACTGCCAACATGGAATAATATGAATACAATTCACATCTTCGACTTAGGTAACTATGTACTATTTCTCCACTTCATGCTCAAGGAATGCAATGTATAGTTGTTGGTAGCAAATCATGTTGTGATCCACTGCGTGACAAAATTCATAGGAAGGTGCAATGATTTCCACCTGAGGCATTTGGTTCTTCCTCTCATATGTACTGAAGGTTTTTTTGAGGTTATCATTTTTAAGAGAGAGATATTTTAGTGATTCAAATATGGATTTGAGTTCTGAATGATCGTTCACCATAGATACTTTAAGAACACCTTTTCTCAAGGGTCGGGTCTAGTGAGTCTGATTCTTGACAGCAAGGTTGATGATCTTCAATGTTCTATTGAAACTCTGTCGCATGTAGTTTCCATTAGAGGAGTCAAGGAACTTCTTTGTCTCATCATCAACATTCAGATAGAAAAATTCAGTGATATGATTCTTTGGAATGCCATGACGTGGGCACTTATGTAGGAGTTCATTGAATTATTCCCACGCTTCAAGTAGAGATTCTTCCAGCACTTGATTGAATCTTGTGATTTGTCCTCTGATCGAGTATGTCATCGAGGGTGGGTATAATTTCTCCAGAAACTTTTTTTCGAGGGCTTCTCCTGTAGTTATTGGGTCTCCTCAAAGGGAAATGTACCACATTCTGGATTTTTCAGTCAAGGAGTATTTCAAGAGTTGCAATCAAATGACATCATTAGTGGTGCCTGACGGCTTCATCATTGAGCAATGGTCAATGAATTTGAGGAGATGTTCACGATAGTCATCTCCAATCCTTCATATGAATGCATATTTTTGTAATAGACTTACCCGTTGGGCCCTGATCTCGATTGGGTCACCTAGAGGTTGGACTGGATGAGTCATGTCGGTGCCTTTAAGGATAGAAAAATCGCTTATTTCTTTGGCATGTTCAACTGCTTGAGCACCTTCTAGGCTGGTCTTAATTTTTGCTTCCACTTGCATCGTTGCTTCTGTGGCGAGTAGTTTGCATTGGGCCGTGATATCCATTTCAATTCAGGCTTGAATAGCTTCTTTTGCAGATGTTGCATCTACCATGGTTTTATCCTTACGAAGTCTTTTGAGGGTTCTCTAAATTTTTTGGGTCGAACAACAATCATGATTCTAGGAGTACCTAAAAAGAGGTGGAATAATCATGAGGTTATGAGTAGAGTTCTAGAGGATTTGCAATAGTATCAAGCATAAAAGAATAAAACCTAATTACACTAAGACTTCTAAAAATATATAACAACCTCTATCCCAGGCAATGACCCCAATTTTTGATGGGGCTCAAAATGCGCACCAATAAAAGACATAAGGAAATAACCCTTAGGTTTAAACAAAAGTTGTGCACTAATTCCCCACTCCAATGAATAGAAGACTTATTGATGTATACTTAAGGATCAAACCCAAAGCACAACCTTTTTAAGAAGTTATATATATGCAGAAGTGTTAAGGGTAATATTTATCACATAGAAAGTTGATTTATTGATTAAAATAAATTGTTGTGAGTAGCAACAATAGATAATGAAGTAAATAAATGGTAATAAAGAGGAATAGGGCATGGGGTTTCTCTTGAAAAAGCCTATGTAATTACCATCGCAAGATCTAATCCTTAGTTGTAGTTTACTAAATAGAGGCTTAGCTATTGCACCATCACGGGATACATATCATTGCATGGATTAAGCTCCCTTGGAATTGGCTAAACTTGACCCCCAAGTTCCTAGTTCAATCTTACAAGACTCCCTCACTATAGACGACCATTCTCAGCACATTAGCAAATTGTAACCCAATCACCTCACTATTCCTTGCTGACGCTTCTGGGGGATAACATGATCATTCTGGAGTTCAAATCACAATTATAACAACCTGCACATCCATGATTATAAAATACATGCAAAGCAAGTCATCAATTTTCAAGATAGGTAAATAAGTAGAATGATACTTTATTTAGCAATAGTATTGTTGAGTTCCCTCCCGGATCCAGGAAAGGCAAGGAGATGGTGTCTATTCCTGAATCCAATGAGGAGGCCAATGATACCAGAGAGAAGACTACAGATAGCTCTGTGATTACAGGAGTTGCTGATAAATCTACTAACAATGTGGTTACAATTTCTTAGCAGGTAGTTGTGGTGATTGAAGAGGGCAAGATACAGGGGAGTGAGACTCCTAGTGAAGGCTTGACCAAACAAGCGGAGGCAGTCAAAGATGATAATCCTTTTTCAGTTCTAGATGAAGTGGCAGAGGAAGACCCTGGTGGAGGGGAACCATGTAGAAGTAGAAGCCCGAGGTAGACTAGAAGTGTGTCCAAGAAAGGAAGGAGAAGTACCCCACCCGTGTCCGGGGGAGGTGCTACCAAAACTAGTTAAATGTCGATCCTTGCTTGGAACGTGTGAGGTGCATCTTTGGCGGGGAGCCAAAGAGAGTTGAGGAAGGCCATTACAGAGATAGGTTCATCCCTTGTGGTGTGCTTAGAAACAAGAATTAGAAGAGTTGTATGTGAAAGAGTCGATACTCTTTTTCCTGACAACTGGTATGCTTTGTCGAACCTGTCCCAAAGAGATGGTGGTCATATTATCATCGGTTGGAAAAGGGCGATTTGGGATGTTGAGGCTATCAACATATCTGACCAGGTTATGGCATTGTCTTACTGTAACCAAGGGGGTGCTAACTTCATCTTGTCAGGTGTGTATGGTGAAAGGTTGGAGAGCGATAGAATGAGAATGTGGAAAGTTTTGTCTGAAACGACTCAACATGAATTTCCATGGCTTACCATAGGGGATTTTAACAATGTTAGAAGATCGGACAAGCAGTTTGGGGGCAGGGCTGTGCCTGAGAGAGTAATGGCGGCTTTCAACAACATGGTGGAGGAGACATGTCTAGTTGAACTGAATAAAGTGGGAGGTAGGGCCACTTGGTCAAATAAACAAGCTAAGCATAGGAGGATTGCGAGTGCTATAGACAAAGGTTTGGTGAACGAACAATGGCTAAACCTCTGGCCCAACTCTTATATAAAAATTGGATCCAATCCCTTGAGTGTTCACTCATGGTTGAATATTGAACTAGTGAAGAAACCTCATATCAGGAGACCTTTCTGGTTCCTTAATTGGTGGTGTGACTGGCCAGGCTTCAAGGAGGTTGTAGAGAAGAGTTGGAGTATATGTGTAGAAGGCAACAACTTGTACGTTGCGTTGAAGAAGATACAGAACAGAAAGAATGTCCTTAAAAAGTGGAACAAAGAGAAGATCAACTTGAGGAATTTAATTACAGAAGCCGAACTAAAATACAAGCTTGCTACGGAGGCAATCAGGTGTGATCCTCTTAATGAGAGACTCATAAAAGAAGAAGGAGAAGCTGAAGATAGGTTGTGCAAGCTGAAGAAAGCTGAAGAGGTGTATTACTGGCAGAGAAGCAGAATAGATTGGGTGAGAGATGGAGATCGCAACACTAAGATTTACCATAGGGAAATAAAAAAGAAAGAGCTTAAGGAATCTATACATGAATTGATGGACAAAAATGGTCTGTTGGTGGACAGTAGAGATGTGGTGGCCTTAAATGCCATCAACTACTTCACAAAGTTGTATAACCAAGAAGAGAGAAGTCGACCCAACTACTCTGACTTGTTACCTGGTAGAAGAGTAAACATGTTTGACAATTCCATGCTTTGCTATCTGGTTGAGGAGGATGAAGTTAGGAGGGTGGTTTTCTCCATCAATGTCAGCAAGGCCCCGGGGCCTGATGGCATGAATGCTAAGTTCTTCCAAAGCATGTGGAGCCTGATCAAGTACGATATAATTAAAGTTGTTAGATGGATAATCAATGGTCACAATATGGTGCTGGATGTCAACCATGCTTTTATCAAGCTAATCCCTAAGAAAAATGATATTGTAAGCATCACCGACTATAGGCCGATTGTGTATTGTAATGTATTATATAAAATCGTATCCAAAGTACTTGTAGGACGATTGAAGAAGGTGATTCCTCACATTATCGCCAAGGAGCAAAGAACTTTTATAAGTGGGAGGAGAATCGCTGACATCACCCGGTTGGTGGCTGAGTTTCTTATTGGCTTTAAGACAAAGAAAAGTAGAGCCAAAGCTTTCTTGAAGGTGGACCTCATGAAGGTATATGATCATGTCAGATGGGAGGCATTGTGGGCTATCATGGAGTCGCTAGGATTCAATGACAGATGGATACAAATTATAAAGCAATGCGTATCTACTACCTCCTTCTCCATTCTATTAAATGGAGGACTTGTAGGACTCTTTAAAGCTTCAAATGGCTTGAGACAGGGGGACCCTCTCTCCCCCCTGTTGTTCACCATTGTTATGGAAGGGTTCACCACCATGCTGAATGAAGCAGGAAGAAGAGGTAAAGTCAGACCGTTTCAAGTCAAGAACACAAAAGTCAAATCCGCTGATGACATCATGATGTTCACATCGGGGCACTCTAACAGAATGAAAGAAATGAAGAAGGTGTTGATGAAGTTCAGCTACCTCTTTGGGCTCTATATGAATACTATCAAATCCAATATTTACCTCTCTAAATCCTGTGATGCTAGAAGAGGAATAATCAGAACAACTACCAGGATTAAAGTGGGTAGACTACCTACTAGATATCTTGGCGCCCCTATTGCAGGTAGGAAATGGTCTTCTAGGGACTTTACTCAATGCTTGGACTGTCTTAGATCCAAGTTACAGGGATGGGTGGCTTTGCAACTGTCTATGACAGGTAGGTTGATGTGAACCAGATCAGTTCTACAGGTTATGGTCAGATTTTGGAGTGAGGTTTGTGATATTCCTCATGCCACTGTCGATAATATGAGAAAGCTAATAGCCAATTTTGTTTGGGGTAACATAGGGAATGTCATGGCTTGGGACAACATTACAAAGCCCTTTTGCAAGGGAGGTCTGAACATTACAACGCCTAAAGAAATGGTGAATTAAAGCCATGGTAGAAGGGTTGATAGATTCCTTAGGGACAAGGAGTACATCTGGTCTGCGTGGCTGGGGAACAGATACAGTGGGCTTTACCATGGATATGATAGTTCATCTTCAAGGGTGTGGAGCAATATGTGCAGGAAATGGGATATCATGCACAATGCTTATAGTGTTGATTTCGATGGCATTGCCTCTCTGGTTAATGTGAGGGCGACATCATGGATCAACACTAACTTTGGGAGTGATGTCATATGGTACAAGATGCTATGGAATCCATGCCACATTCCAAAATGGAGTACTACCATGTACAAAACATTCCATGGGAGACTCCCTATGAAGGACAGAATGACTAGGTGGGGTATGCAGGTTCAAACAACCTGTGTGCTTTGCAATACACATGATGAAAACCCCAAACACATCTTTGGTGGATGTAATTTTTTCAAACGTGTTTGGGCCACTGTGTGCCTCAAGAGTGAATGGGGGCAAATTTTGATGACAACATTGAAGGCCTGATAAACAAGCTGCTGATGAAACTGAATACCAAGCATTGTGTTGCTGTTGAAGGCCTTTGCTTATCGGGAGTCTATTATCACATATGGGAGAAAAGAAACAATAGAATCCATGGTAGAAAAAAATGTAATGAGGAAGGGGTTGTGGTCAAGATGACCAAATCCTTTACCCGGTCACTCAAAGTTAGAAAAGGACTTGCTTCAGGTCTGTCTAAGGAAGATAAAAGATACTGAGGTTTTTGTAGATAACACCCCCATGTATACATTTTTGTAGGTTCGTTAGGTCCTGGTTTTGTACAGGTCCTTTGGCAATATATTTACCTATTTCCAAAAGAAAATAGTATTGTTGAGTTTAGATACAAGCTAGAATAAGATACAAGTTGTTGGGTCTAGTCCCCATGCCCCAACATAAATGTCTACTTGCTCATGGACAAAGAAAACAATAGAAAGGTAGGTGGAACAATGGAAGGGGTCATAACACCTGGTGCAGAAGACCAATATCTCCATTGGATCATCGCCTCCTTGCTCCTCACTAGGGTTTTCACTGTGTAGATTTGGCTTCTAATCACTGATCATAGACCCTTTTATATAGATGATAAGGGTTCCCTTTTATAGATGTTATCCTTGATGTTGTAACCCTAATGTTGAATACTTGTGGTCAAAAGAAGATAATTTTCATAGCCCATACTTGGGCCAATAGGTGGCTAGTGTGAGTTATTCAATCTAGACATCATATTCGATTCTCTGGTGGACCAACATGAATTGAACTCGAGTACGATGGATGCAAAGAGAGTGCATCAGAACTGAAGAATCTGGAAGACTCCAAGTAGAGAGTAGCTCGAGTCAGGCGACTGGTAGAGCCAATCACTTAACTAGGATGTTGGAACGTGGACATTGGAAAACTTTTGGGGGCTTCCGTTCCTTGAGGTGTGGCACTATGAGGGCTCAATCGTACTTCTAGGTGTTGAAGTATATTTTTGTCTAGCTCTCCATGAAAAACATGTATAGTACATTAAAGACCAAAAAGAGAAGATACTTGTAATTAAGTAAATCTAAGGCTAAAACTGGGGAATAGAAACACAACAATCCCCTAAAGCATGAATAAAACAATATGCAAAGATGGGTAAAAATATATTCCTTAGAGTGCAACTGAAAAGTGAGCAAACAATTTGTAAAGAATATATATGGAAATTCAATTCCAATAATTGCAAATAACATAACTTCAACAAGTTCTTTATATTTCAAACCATAATATTTATCATCACACTAGGTGAAGTAGTAATTGATTCATGAATGGTTTCCAAAGTGTATGTCCTATCATCAAGCTCATCAGTGCATAATACCCTATAGACTCTTTCACGTTACTTCTTATTAATTTTTGGATCACCCACTTGGTGATTATTCTACATCATAACTCAAAAGTAGTTTTCTCCCAAGTTGTGAGGTATTAGTTACTGGATAGTTTATAATTCTTTATGGATCCACACTATTTCCTTATGTAATCCAGGAAATAAAGAATTTAAGACATTCAACATATCAATCTTGCATTAAAAAAACCTGAAGGATTCCTTTCTTCTCCCTAGGTTCTAGAGGTTTCTTTTAGGATCTATATAAAGAGATCTCACATACATCCCAAACTCAGAACTTGGCTCCACAGAGGAACCTTGGTTGTTGGACCCTCGAGACGTTCCCTTGCATGGAACATAGGCTATAGGTGGTTTCTCAGTTCCTAGAGGCACGTCGGGGGCAACAAAATCTCCTTCCCCCTTTTCCTTTGTCTACTACAACCTCTGCCAAGAAGATTTATCCCTTTACAAACTCAACACACTCTCAGCTCTGGTCCCCACTACCCAGGCTGTCTCTACCTCAACCTGGAACCCTATCACATGCGACAGGGGGTGGCAGAGGGGTAGGCACCCTTGTGCGGTCCTCCCACACACCGAAGAGGCGTCTGAACATAGTTGGAACCCACTGTGGTGTCAATAGTAAACCCTCACAAGGAGGAAGACGACTCAGGCCAGGTTGATCCAAAACACTCTTCTAGCGTGTGAAGGAGCAACCAGCAATGCGGGGGCATATTGGACAATGCATTATAATTTAAGCCGACCCATGAGGCACATGCATGAAGGGTAAGTTGCCAACGTGGCATTACTCTATTGGTTCATTTATGTTTATTTGCAAAAATCATAACTAATTTTAGGAAACTCGGATTGAGACTAGTCGTATATGAAAATTGATCCTTAGAATGAGAGGAACACAAAGAAATTATATTTGGAACGTGATTATGTTTTGTTTTTGAAAAGTGCATAATGATACCATATTTAATGTGAAATATGCAAAGAAATCCTAATTTCATGAGTTTAATAATCATGACTTGTGTAAATGATATTAAAGAATAAAAATTAATATTTTTTTAGATAAAAGCATCATCTTGGACTTATTTTGGGGTTAACAGTTCATATGTTGTTAAAATTAGGGTTTCATAATCAGTGATAGGTGTTAAAGTAGGATTTATGCACAAAACCCTAGTTTTTGATAAATAAGTTGTTAGTCATGATCCACTAAGGTGCATATTGATAATATGGAATATGATGGTAACATAACATGATTATGGTAATGATGATGGTATTTACGGTTTCTAAAATGAATACACATGCATATGAAGAATTAGGGTTAAAGATCCTACCTTGTCTTATTGCTAATGAACTAAATATGATCTAAGAAAAGGGTAATATGCATCCAATAATTATGGGATTCACCTAATGTTTAAGATGTGAAGGAAACAGGGTTTATACCCTTACTCCTAGACTAAACCCAAACCCTAGATTAGGGCTGAGTAGGGTTTGATTTGAATAGAATGAACGATGACACTTTAGGTTCTGCACACATGCATATATTATGTGACTTTCTGGAAAATTCTCTATTGTTTGGGTTGATTGAATGTGATGAAGTATAATTGTATGATATGCATGGCTCACCAACGAGGTATGTGGTTACACCTAAAAATATCCATTGTAGTTTCACCTGGTTTCACAAAGTTTTCTTCACATGGTTTGAAAATATATGCTTTCTTGTTTATTTCATTCCATGCAAACTTTAAACTGACTATGACTAACACATCATATACGAACATGATTAGCCCAAATCTAGGCCACCTCTGGATCTATCGTAAGGTCATCGGCCTAGATAGGGGAAGGCATATTTTGGTACCATCCTGTATAGGGGTACACGAGAAGTCTCCCACCTAAATAGGTGGAGACATGAGAAGTCACTCGCCTGAATAGGGGAAGACATGGTGAAGTCATCCACCTGAATAGGAGAAGATAATGAATATTGTAGTATGAGGCCCTGAGGGGTTATGACAGAGGGTGGAGAAACCTAGATTGGGTAGTCATGATGATAATGTTAAATTTAGTTTGTAAAACATTAATTGTTTAATTATGTTGATATCATTACTTCTGAGATATTGTTTCCCCCACATACTAGTATGACTTGTCATACTATCCGACGTTTTGATTGTCGATGTTTTTAGGATAATCTTGTTGGAAATTGGAAATTCAGATAAAGAAGATATTGAAAGCAAATAAATGAAGTAAGGCCTAGAGGATATGGATAGATGGTCTATTTCTTGGTAAAATTCTAGAACCCATATTTTTGTGAACTTTAGAAAAATAAATTTTTTTATCATGTACAAAGTTTAGTCAATTTAGTAGAATTTATTAATTATTTTTTATTATGTGCAAAACCATTTGATCATGTTTTATGATAACAGATCTAGTTTCTTGGTCTTCCTTAGTTGGGGGTTTCTGGGGAATGTGGTGGTTACATTTGGTATCAGAGCCTAGTTTTCCATATAATCTCTAATAATTATTAAATTTTACAAATTCTTTAGAGCCCAAAGGGAGTTATTAGTGAATTTTCCAAAGATGAAGGTGTCTAGAAAAGGATCATGAATTGGGGGCTAGCAAGATTTTCCTCTGCCCCGCTAGTCAATTTACGAGGACTCTCAGAATCCGTGTGACTACCTGGCCAAAATATGAGGATTTGACTCGAAAAAAGATACCTCTAGTGTTTCTCATCTACTTTCATCTCTTCTTTATCCTCTTTCAATGGACAAACTTTAAGTGCTCAAGGTTGTCTCTCTCTCCACCTTCTTCTGAGTTTTGGGGATAAGAGTGTTACGGATTAAGGCATCCTCTTCCAAATAATAAAAGTGGACATAATGATAATGAGAAAACATTTGATGAGTTTATCCTCTATAAAGGCAAACTATAGATGAAACTAGGGCCAGTTTGGGAAACAACCTTAGTAGGATAAGAGAATTGCAAAAACCTAAGATACATGTTGTAGACCTTAACCTCAACGCAAAACCTTAAGCAGTGGTCAGATAAAAAGAGAACCCAATAAGTTAGATACCTTAGTTTGTCCATGCATGCAAGTATGTAGGTTGGGCATTCCTGATATACGTGGAGGGCTTGAGTGTACATGTGAAACATAAACACTAAGTGGATGCATTAACCCTAGTGCAACTTTTTCTTTTAGTAACCCAACCTAGGGTGGGTCTTCCCTAAATAGGGGAAAATATCTAAGAGAGAGATAACACCCTAAATCAGAAGGTAGGAACCCTAACGATGTGTTCCCACACAGATATGAATAGGACATGGGCATGCATTTATGTAGAAGTGAGCGACATAAAGGCTGACAACAAATTTAGTTCAAAACCAAAGGGGTAATGCCTGATGGTTGATGAGATGGGTACACTGGAGGAAATTAATAAGGATCTTTGTATTATGTAATGAGATAATATGGTAAATGATGATTCCAGCTGGAACTAAGATTTGATAGTACGCTTCATCATATAAGTTAAGCCAGGAGAGAATAAGATGAGATTATGTAGGAGCCCCCACCTCGTATACAAAGAGGGAACCTCTAGTAATAGGACCCGTTATAGGGTTACCTCAATAGAGAGTGAGACCCAGAAGTAGAAGGTTGGGAACCTAGACTCCAAGAGACGAGGAATCATGAGAAATATTTGTATGACATGTCCTAGACTAGACTACCCTGAGTGGATGAGTTGAATTGCTTCATGCATGATCTCTAGAGGCTTGTCTTACCCTAGATGTGTTTGGAGGGACCAAACCCTAGAGAAGAAAAAGAGGCTTCTTATATTGATATATAGATGATATGAGTACCTACTATCTAGGTGAGGGAAAGAGAGTCCCTAGATCCTGGAGAGGTAAGGAATGGTAATATGATGTGAAGCCTTAGAGTATTGGTAGTCCTTATGTAGGACTCTAAGGGTGTTTACTTGGAAGAGAAGGTTGGGAAGAATATGCCATATCTTGTTTTGGTTTGGTACATGCTTGAGAAGATAAGACTCGCAGTTTAGATAACTAATGCAAAAGAGCTAAATATGAGGTTCCTAGACCTAAGAGGGGAAGTAGCGGTATCTGGTGCATATAATACTCACAAGGTTGAGTGAGTTCATAGGGACTAAGCATGACAACCCCCTCAAGTTTTGGATAAAAGGAAACTCCACTTGGAATGAGGTATTTGTTTGATGAGACATTCATAGAAGATGGTCTAAAACTGGTCCAACCTTGAGAAATGATGAACAAGTACAACATAATGGAAAACTTAGAAATGATTTAATAAGTTCTCAGCATGCAAGACACATGCATGGGTAGAATGATAGAAGATATGCCTACATGTAATTATATAAAACTTTGATTCACAAAAAGTTTTTGTGACCCTTGGTACTATCAAGTGATAGTTTTCTCCTGTCCTGGGAAAGGACCCTTCCTAAAGGAGTGAGTACCAAATTTTTTTTAAGAATTGAGGTAAGGTTAAAGGTCACTTAAAAGAACTTGGGGAGACTAAGTGCATGAAAAACCAAAGCACATAGACTGAGTATGAATCTTTAGACCCAAGTATGACCATCTCAAAGGGACATAAAGAAGGGTCACAGTGGAAGTGAACGGTATAATGGGGCCAGGCCTATATAGAAAGGTCATCATGTTTCCCATGAAGGGACACAAGGAAAACTATGTGTCCAAAGAGATGATGGAAATTTGGGTGACGATTCCAAAAGATACAATGTGCTTGAATATCATCTAAGGAACCACAAGAAAGATGTGTGATGAAATATAGTTATGATAGAACCCTAAGTCAATCCTAACGTCAAGTAGGGATGAGACCGATGGAAGTAGGAGTTGATTGTTCCCTAAATGCACAAGACCATAGGGTCAGGAGGTAACGACTATTTTTTCCTGAGGCCCATGGGTTAGGAGGTTGGCCACCGTCATGAGTTCATGGGGCCTGAGGGGTAAATGTAAGAGGCACTCCCTAGATGCATAAGGGTAAGATCACCCCTAAAGTATCAGCACCCTAGAGACCTTGAGGAAATGACTAAGGTTTGTATATAGTAGTTATGATAAGACTCAAAGGTTATGAGAAAAGTTTTTCCTATATATATAGGCATTTAAGGGAATGGTGGTATTCATGGTTTGGAGTCATGAGGAGGATGATTCAACCTAGATTTGAAAATAAGATGGTAATGTGTAAATGTACCATCTCTACTCTTGGAATGGGATGAACTCTATATTTGGACTACGACCAAATACTTATTTCATCTTGTTATGAGTGTGAGAGATGAGATAGACACACGCCATACTAGGAATAGAGATGATATGTGGAATAAATACTTAAGTTGAAATCTTTATTGAGAATTGGTGAAGTTACCACACCCTCATAAGAGAATATTGGATAAATAGATTGGAAGACAAGGGGAGCAATGTAATCACCAAATTAAGTTTTCAAGTGAGAATATTCTATCAAGTGGAGTTTAAATTCTATAGGTATAACATTGAGTCTAGTGATCACCATTGGATATCACCCTGTAAAGACTAATTTATTTGCAGATGCACTTAGTTAGAAACAGCTGAGGTATGAAGTTGTCTTTTCTAGCCAATGGATAGAGCTGGGAGAGTTTGCTTGGTGGACTCCACATCTATTAGAATATCAGATCCGAGTGGCTAACCTTAAGATAAAACCATACATGTTGACCGAGTTGGTAGCTATTCAATTAGCTAACCCAGAGCTTGACAAGATAAAAGGTTTGTTAGAGAAGCCTCAGACCCATTCCTCAGTGGGAGTAGATGGTGGAATCCACTACAAGAGTCATATTTGGGTTACTAAAAGAATTTCCTTTGAAGAATTATATCTTGCAAGAAGTTTATGGTTCTAAGTACACGACACACCTTGGCACTACCAAGATGTTTAAGGACTTTTAGCAGTACTTTTGATGGCCTGGAATGAAGAGAGATATAGAGGCATATGTGGAGATTTGTCTCACGTGCCAGATGGTGAAGGATGAACACCAGTGTACCGGTGGATTACTATAGTTGATTGAAATTCATGAGTGAAAATGGGAACATATCACCATGGACTTTGTAGTGGGTCTCCCAAGACCAAGAGAGGTCATGATGCAACATGGGTTGTGGTAGATCGCCCTACCTCAGTGCATTTCCTTGCCTTAAGGACCACTGCCAAAGTGACAAACCTAGATGAACTATATATTAGAGAGATATTTCAACTGCATAGTGTTCTGAGTTCAATTATTTGTGATCATAATCCTAAGTTCACTTCTAAGTTGTGGAAGCAAGTGCAAGAAGAAATCGACACTAGATAAAAGTTAAGCACAACTCATCACCCCAGACTGATGGTCAGTCAGAAAGGACGATCTAGACTTTAGAGGATCTTTTAAGAGCACGTGTGCTGGATTGGGGTGGATCATGGGAGCAATACCCTCCATTAACTGAGTTTGCTTACAATAATAGCCACTTGGTCGATATCAGGGTGCCTTCGTACAAAACTCTTTATGGGAGGTTGTGTCAGTCGCCGCTTCACTAGGATGATATCGGTTAAAGGACCTTGTGGAGGTCAGAGGAACTACACTTGCATGCTGATAAAGTTGATTTGATCAAGAAGATGATAAGGAGATCCCAGGATTGACAGAAGTCATATGTCGATTGCTAAGCAGACTGACTTGCACTTCACTGTGGGTGAATACATGGTTCTGAAAATCCGACCCCTCTGAGCTATAGCTAAGAACAGAGGAAAGATGAGTCCCTGATACATGGGTCTATGTGAGATTTTGGAACAAATTGGTGAATATGCTTATCATTTAGCCTTACCCCTCAATATAGTATGATGCATGATGTGTTCCATGTATCCAATCTAAAGCGCTATGTGAAGGACCTGAGCCATGTGCTGAGCATTGAACCTATTGAACTCCCAAGGAAGGCTGACTTTACCCTGAGTCACCTGTAAGGGTACATGATACCAAGGTGAAAGAGAGTAAAAAGATAGAAATGGTAAAGGTTCTTTGCAAGCACCAAGAGAGGAGGAAGCCACATGGGAGTTGAAGACGGACATGGAAAAGACTTACCCTGAATTATTTGTTTAATTGGTTGAATTTTGGGGGGGAAATTTCTATAAGGGGAGAAGGATGTCATAACCTCAACTTTTGCTTGTATTGATTGAAATGCAAATTTTCAAATTAAAGGTATTTGAATGTATAATTGTATGATTTTTTCAAAGAATGGATTCTTTTGCAAAAAAATCCCTTTATAGTGAATTTTGTGGTATCTACCAATTTCATTGATCTAATAAAGGATATAAGGAAAAAAACACGAAGAAAGAAAGTTTAATATTAAGAAAAATGAAAAGATAATAGAAAATGACTAATGCACTTAGAGAAATATATAGAATTCTCTAGAAAGTGGTATGGATGACCACTAAGAATTAGGTTTTCATTTCACATGGGTTTTAATTAAAAGAATAGTCAAAATAAAAAATTTGGAAAGGATATTGGCAAATGTTTAATGAAATACTTTAAAAAAGTAAGATTTTTTTTTATATGTGGGAACCACCCCCGAGCAAGCACCGTGATTGAGACCCCCACTGACGACGTAAAACCCCGGCCCCCCTCGCCTACACGCACAATGGGGGAGCATTTAAATCACACAGAGGTCGAACTAAGCGATGGAATTAAGGTTGGATGGTGTAGCACCACTGAGGGGTTTTGAACCTGGGTCCCTACTATAGGGAGCCCGTGCCTCTACCACCTGAGCTACTACCCCCTCGGTGAAAAAATAAAAAAGTAAGATTTATATATGAGAATTTCATAATAAATCACAAAGGCCCAAATATGAGCTTGAAAATGTATTATTGGCTTATATATTCAGTATTCCCAATTCCAAGTAATGGAAAGATGGGAGTTTCCTTCTCAAAACATTGGGCTTCATAGAATAAAGCTTTAAGAGTTTTTAGATAAAGGAAGTTAATTGTGTAAGGTGAAAGGAAAAGGAATGATATTTTGGAGATTTCTAAAAATTGCTGATCAATAATCAAATATGAACCAAATACACCTTCATTAGTAGTTTGGATGCTAATCAAGTTTCGTCATACGGAGTGTGTGGGCCAATTACACAATAGGAAGGATGGGGGTAATCTTTGATGGATCTTAGTTATTAAGAATAAATAGATAAGATTTGTCGGTAGTTGGTAAGATTATACCACTGCCCATATAAATCGAAGGAAGGATACATTATCTTTCACCTTTGCATATTTATCACAAAGGAAAGTGTGTCTTCCCTAAAGGGGATGGTTTCCCACTCCTCATCATTTCTCCTTCGATGGATTCCTTTATTCTCCCTAGGTTCTAGAGGTTTCTTTTAGGATCTATATAACGAGCTCTCGCATCCATACCAGACTCATAACTTGGCTCCGTAGATGAACCTTGGTCACTGTACCTTCGAGACATGCCCTTTTGTGGAGCGGAGGTTGTAGGTGGCTTCTCATTTCCTAGAGTAGCGTTGGGAGAAACAAAATCTCCTTCCCCCTCTTCCTTCATGTAATATAGCCTCCCCCAAGAAGATTTATCCCTCAGCAAACTCAACACACTCTTGAATCTGATCCCCACCACCTAGGCTGTCTCGACCTTAACCTGCAACCCTTTCATGTGGGGTGGGGGTGGCGAAGGGGTAGGCACCCTCGTGCGGTCCTCCCACTCCCCGGAGAGGTGTCTACATGCAGTTGGAAGACGACTCACGAGGAGGAAGACGACTCAGGCCAGGTTGGACCAAAACACCCCTATAGCACGTGAAGGAGCAACCATTAGCACGGGGGCATATTGGACAATGTGTTATAATTTAAGACGACCCATGAGGTACATGCATGAAGGGTAAGTTGCCTACATGGCATTGCACTATTAGTTCATTTATGTTTATTTGCAAAAATCATAACTAATTCTAGGAAACTCAGATTGAGACAAGTCCTATATGAAAATTGATCCTCAGAATGAGAGGAACACAAAAAAATAATATTTAGAACTTTATTATGCTTTATTTTAGAAAAGTGCATAAAGATACCATATTTAATGTGAAATATGCAAAGAAACCCTAATTTCATGAGTTTAATAATCATGACTTGTGTAAATGATATTCAAGAATGAAAATTAACTTGTTTTTAGATAAAAGAGTCATATTGGAGTTATTTTGTGGTTAAAAGTTCATATGTTGTTAAAATTGGTGTTTCTTCATCAGTGATAGTGTTAAAGTAGGGTTTATGCACAAAATCATAGTTTTTGATAAATTAGTTGTTAGTCATGATCCTCTAAGGTGCACATTGATAATATGGAATATGATGGTAACATAATATGGTTATGGTAATGATGATGGTATTTAGCGTTTCTAAATTGAATACCCATCCATATGAAGAATTATGTTTAAAGATCCTAACTTATCATGTTGCTAATGAACTAAATATGATCTAAGAGAAGGGTAATATGAATCCAATAATTATGGGATTCACCTAATGTTTAACATGTGAAGGAAATAAGGTTTATACCCTTACTCCTAGACTAAACCCCAACCCTTGATTAGGGTAGAGTAGGGTTAGATTTGAATAACTTGAACGATGACAATTTAAGTTCTACATACATGCAGATATAATGTGATTTCTTGGAATCTTCTCTATTGATTGGGTTGATTGAATGTGATGAAGTATAATTGTATAATCTGCATGGCTCACCAACAAGGTATGTGATTTTGCCTAAAAATATATGTTGTAGTTTCACGTTATTTCTTAGAGTTTTCTTCGCTTGGTCTGAAGATATATGCCTGCTTATTGATTTCATTCCATCCAAACTTTAAAGTGACTATGACTATCACATCATATACGATCATGACTAGCCCAAATCTAGGCCTCTAGATCTATGGAAAGGCCAACCACCTGGATGGGGGAAGACATATTTGGGTACCAGCCTAGATAGGGGGTACATGAGAAGTCTCCTTCCTGAATAGGGGGAGACATGAGAAGTCACCCACCGGATTAGGGGGAGACATGGTAAAGTCATCCACCTGAATAGAGGAAGACAATGAATACAATAGTATGAGGCCCTGAGGGGTTTTGACAGAGGGTGGAGAAACCTAGATTGGGTAGTAAATGTGAAAATGTTAAATTTAGTTTGTTAAACATTAATTGTTAAATTATGTTGTTATCATTAGTTGTGTGATATTGTTTCCCTCACATACCGGTATCACTTGTCATACTGACTCAAGTTTTTATAACCGACATTTTAAGGATAATCTTGCTGGAAATTGGAAATTCAGAGAAAGAAGACATTGAAAAAAAATAAATGAAGTAAGGCCCGGAGGATATAGATAGATGGTCTACTTCATGGTAAAATTCTAGAACCCATATTTTTGTAAACTTTGGAAAAAGAATTTTTTTTATCCTTGGAGGAAAAAGAGGAGAGGGATAGCCTTGGAGAAGGAAGCCTCTAGGGAGAGGAAGATACCTGATCCATTCTCTGAGGATGATGATCAACCCAAAACCTTAAGCAATGGATAGAGAAAGAGAGGAAACATGAGTTGGATAACTTAGTTGTCCATGCATGCAAAAACATGGGTTAGACATGCATGCTTTACGTAAAGGTTTGGAGTGCACATGAGAAATGTAAACTATGAGTGGTTGCATGACCCCTAGTGCCTTTTGGTGACCTGACCTTGGGTGGGTCCTTCCTGATTGGGAGAACAGATCTAAGGGAGAGGGATAGCGCCCAAATTCATAAGGTTAGTGGTGACCAAAAGTTACACCCCTCTAGATAGGAATCCTAATGAACATATATGAGCAGGAATGAGGCATTCACTTACATAGAAGTGAGTGACATCAAGGCTGGAAAAAAGTTTTAGTCCTAAGCTAGAGGGGTTATGTCTATTGGTTTATGAGTTAGGCATGCAAAAAGATATGAACAAGGAGCTTTGTGGTGATCTCAGTCGGACATAAGATTTGATGGCACATATCATAGGCCATGTGAGAATAGATGTGTATGTTATGATCCTTAACCTCGTCAACAAAGAAGGGACCATTAGTATTAGGCCAGTTAGAGGGTTAACTCAGGAGAGAGTGAGACCGAGAAGGAGATGGTTGGAAACCTAGACGTTGAGACATGAGGAATCATGAGAAGGTTAGGTACGATATGTCCTAGAATAGATGACCCTGAGTAAATGTATGGAGTTACTTCATGCATGATCTATAGAGGCTTGTTGTACCTTAGATGCCTTTAGATGAACCAAACCCTAGAAATGAGAAAGAGGCTTCTTATACATAGGTATAGATGATATGGGTGCCTACCATATAGGTATTCCAAGACCTTGTAGAGGTATTGTAAGATAACAAGATGTAAGGTCTCACACCCAGTTGGTTGTCCTTGTGTAGGACTCTAAGGGTTGTTCACGTGGAAGAATGTTAGAAAGTTTATGCCATAACTTGTACGGGTTGGGTACATGTTTGAGCAGCTAAGCATGCAGTTTAGATAACTGATGCATAAGAGGTGAGCCTGAGATTCCTAGACCAAAAAGGGGATGTAGCGGTACCTGGTGCACATAATTCTCAAGGCGTTGAAGTGGGTTCATCGGAATTAAGCATGCCTCCAATATGTTGGAATAAAAGGAAACCCCACTTGAATTGAGACATATGAGTGATGAGCCACTGGCCCAAGTTGATGACATATGATATTGGCCCAACGTGGGGGAATTATGAACAAGTATGACATACTAAGGAACTTAGAAATGGTTTAATAAGTTTTCTACTTGATAGCCATGTGCATGGGTAGCATGATAGGAGCTATGCATACATGTGATGATATAAACCTTGGATGCAATAGCGTTTTGTGACCTTTGTTTCTATCAAGTGATAGTTTTTTTCTATCCTTGGAAAGGACCCTTCATGTAGGAGTGATGATCAACTCTTTTTTAGGTTTGAGGTAACCTTAAAGGCCATTTATAAGAGCTTGATAGGCTAAGTGTAAGAGCACATAGTATGAGTATGAATCTATAGACCCATGTATGGCATCTCTAAGGGACCGAAGTATACATTACCATGAGGGTAACTGGTAAAATGAGGCCATGCCTAGATCGGTAGGTCACCATGTTTTCCATGAAGGGATGTAAGGTAAACTTTGAGTACCCAGAGAGACGATGGGGATACAGGTGAGGATTCAAGAATCAAATGTTCTTGAGTATCAATAAAGGAGCAATGAGATACGATAGAATCCTAAGTCAATACTAAGGTCCAGGAGGGATAAGATCGATGGAAGTAGGAGTGGATTGTTCCCTGAATGCACAAGATCGTAGGTTCAGGAGGTAACAACTACCTTTGCATGAGGCCCATGGGTTAGGAGGTTGGTCACATTCATGGGTTCATGGGGCCTGAGGGATAAATGTGAGAGGCACTCCCTAGATGCATAAGGGTAAGACCACCCCAAAAGTACCAACACCCTAGAGACCTTGAGGAAATGACTAAGGATTGTATATATGAGTAAGGATAAGACCTAAAAGTGATGGGGAAAACCTTCCCATAGATGTAAACATAGAATTGATATATTCATGGTGTGGAGTCATGTGAAGTATGTTTCAACTTAGATTGGAAAATGTAATGGTGATGTGTGATGCACCATCTCTAGTCATGGAATGGGATGAAATTTATATTTGGACTGCAGCCAAATGCTTATTTCATCTTGTTATGGGTGTGCGAGACAGGAAAAAACACATGCCATCTAAGGATAAAAGTGATATGAGAGATAGATACTTGAGTAGAAACTTTTTATGATAATTGAGGATTGGAGGAAGTACAACACCCTTTTAAGAGTATAATGGATAGTTGATTTTCAAGCATATATGAACAAAGGTAATATGAGGACATACCTATCTAGAGTAGTTGGATTCTATGAGTTTAATATTGGGTTTAGTAACCAAGATAATGGATTCCATATCTCAGAGTTTTTCTTGACTCAGAGAGACCTAAACACAAAGATAAAAATGTTGAGTGGAGTATATGAAGGTTTATGTCTTTGCCATCACCTATCACTAAAAAAAGACTAATGTGGTAACAAATGTCTCAGCTGGAAACAACTCAGGTGTGAAACTATCTTGTCTAGCCAAGTGGAGAGGGCTGGAAGAGGTTGTTAGGTGGACCCTATGACCATTGGAAAACTAGACCTGTGTGGTTAACATCGCGATACAACTAGACTTGTAGACCGAATTGATGGTTGCTCGGTCAGCCAACCCAGAGCTTGATGATATGAAAGGAGAGTAGGCAGTGAGATCCAATACTAGAGTGTTTTAGGGTTTCTAAGGATTTTCCCTTAAAGAATCATGTCATGTAAGAAGCTCATGATTCTAAGTACACCGTACACCCTGGTACTACCAAGATGGTTGAGGTTTGCAGTGGTACTTTTGTGGCTTGGAATGAAGAAGGATATAGAGGCATGTATGTGGCCAGATGTCACAAATTCTAGAGGGTGAAGGTTGAACACAAGTAACCTGGTGGATTGCTTTAGACTGTTTGAAGTTCCTGAGTGTTATGGGGGAAGATCACCATGAACCCTGAGGTGGGTCTCCCCAAGACCAAGAGAGGTCATGATGCAATATGGGACATGGTAAATCACCTTACTAAGTCAGCTCATTTCCTTGCCTTAAAGACCACTACCAAAGTGATAGATTTAGATGAGCTATATATCAGAGAGATGGTACTCTTACATGGTGTTCTGAGTACGATCATTTCTAATCGTGACCCAAAGTTAGCTTCCAAGCTATGGAAGTAGGTGCAAGAAGAACACGGGACCACACTCAAGTTTAGTGCAACTTATCACCCCCTAACAGATGGACGGTCAGAGAGGACCATCCAGACCTTTGTGGATGTATTGAGGGCATGTGTGCTCAATTGAGGTGGTTCATAGGAGCAATATCTACCCTTAGTTGAGTTTGCTTATAATAATAGCTACCAAGCCAGTACTGGGATGCCTTCATATGAAGATCTTTATGGGAAACCATGTCGGTCACCGCTTCACTGGGATGATGTCAGTGAGAGGACCTTGTTGAGGTTAGAGGAGCTCCAGATGTATGCAGATAAAGTCACTTTGATCAAGAAGAGGCTTAAGAGAGCCCAAGATCGACATAAGTCATATGCTGATATGAAGAAGACTGACTTGCAGTTCACTATGGGTGAGCATGTATTTTTGAAAATCTGACCGCTCCGAGCTATAGCTAAAGACAGAGGAAAGTTGAGTCCCCAATACATGGGTCCGTTTGAGGTTTTAGAACATATTGGTGAAGCTGCATATCGTTTGGCATTACCCCCTAAGTATAATATGATGCGTGATGTATTCCATGTGTCCAGTCTGATGCACTATGTGAAGGACCTGAGCCATGTGTTGAGCATTGAACCTAGTGAACTCCAAGGGAGGATGACATACCCTGAGTCACATGTGAGGTTACTAGATACTGAGGTGAAATATCTTATGAATAAACATATTGAGATGGTCAAGGTTCTATGGAAGCACCATGGAGAGGATGAAGCCACATGGGGGCTCAAGACTGACATGGAAAAGAGCTACCCTAACTTATTTGTTTGATTGGCTGAACTTTGGTGGCAAAATTCCTATAAGGAGGGGAGGATGTTACAACCTTGATTTTTCATGTATGGTTGTAAATGCAATTTTTCCAATAAAATGTGCATGTATGAAATTGTATGATTTATGTTGAATAAATGGTTTCTTTTGCAATATTTCCTTTGTATATGTGATTTCGTTGATCCTAATAAATAAGTGAGTCCAACATGATAAAAAGGAAAGAAAAGTTGAAAGAAATCAAATAATGCATAAAAAGGAAAAGAAATAATGATAATGATGAAAATTATGTAGAATTCTCAATAAAGTTGTATGATTGACCATTATGGATTGGGTTTTGAATCCACATGGTTTCTAATGGTAAAATAAATCCAAATAAAGGAAATAGCAGCAAAAGAGAGAGAAAATATGAAAAAAATATGCCTTATTAAGACATAACTTGCATATGAAGATAAAGTCTCACATACTTCAAATTTCAGTCCCAAACTTTGCACCGAAGTAGTTTAAGTCATAATGGACTTTCCTCTAAATTTGGGATTTATTAGACATGTGGTTTGGGAGATACGATTTTCGTAAGGATCCCTAAAGGGATGGGATATCATTAAATGTCTCACATATTTCATTTTCCAAATAAAACAAGGATTTGCGGGCAAGATGTGAGCCATTTCTATCTAGAATTCAACAGTTCATGTAGATCTCCTAGATCGAGTCATACTTGGGAAGGAGCAGGAGAACGAGATCTTAGATCTCAAATTTTCTCACAAACCAACACATGTGCATGTGAGGAAATAGTTTAGAAAGACCCGGGATAGGATTCTGATCCAGACCAACCTAGGTTTTAGGTGGTTTCGGGGACTCTGGAAGAAACTCAAAATCCGATAGGGAATCCTATCACCGGCGAGGGTGGGAAACCCTAATCGGGACTCCCAGACCTATAAATAGGACCCCCCTCGACTTCACCCAAACATCCCGTATGTGAATGGCCTACTTTGGTCCCTGATCTCCCTCCCCCTCTCTCGATTGCTTTCTCTTCAGTGAGCTTCTGACCGTGACGCTACTGTAGGATCACACAAATAATGAAGGAGGAGAAATGAGGAAAGGATGAGTATGCCCTCATCTACAAAGAGAACCAAGGAGGATAGAAGAGACCTTTTGCCCTGACCCAGTACTTGGATCATGTGGGAAGTTCCTGGCACATGGCATGAGGCGATTTGCAGAGCCTGGTCCACGTGGATTATGCTAGGTAAGGGTTATTTTGCTAACGTGGCGTGTTTGTATTGATCCAGATTAGTGAATTTTGAGAAAATGCTATGAAATCATAGGATAAATGATAATGGGATATGATATATGAAAATTAATCAAAAAATGCAAAGAATCCATTAACAATAGAATTGAAGCACATTTCCACTTATAATTCAAAAAGTGTACAAAGTTGCCACCTTTAATGGGTTTATTAATGAATAACCCTAAGATGTGATGGTAATTAGATCTAGTAATGTTCCTTGAATATTTTAAGAAAATATTAACCTATTGCTAATAAAAGGAAGATTTATATCAAAAAGGTTGATCTATGGGCACAGTTGGCTTAATTTAGGGATTCCATGTATATAAAAGTGCATTAATGGGCCTAGAAACCCTAATTTTGTTAATTATGAGTTTTAATGGTTTTTATTTCAAAAATCCATGAATAGGACAAAGATACTATTTTCCTAAACCAAATTGAGAATAATAGACCCTTACTTTTGATAATTTGATAAATTAGGGTTTTCATAAGAAGAAAATATGTTTTAGGGTTTGTTGACCTAAAAGGGTAAAAGTTGGAGAATAAATTCAAGAAATTGTAATGGAACCCTAATAAGGCTTAGAAACCTTAGAAAGGAGTCCCAAGTCAATAAGGAGTTGTTTGAGATATGTTGGTAAAAATTAGGTATTGTACATGCTTTTTAGGATCAAGATTTACTTGATTGGTTGCTTGACTTGCTTGATTGGACTTCTTGATTGGATTGGATATCTTGCATATTTTTGAGACTTCAAATCATGTATGTGGTTATGCTTAAGATTATCTATTGTAGTTTCACGTGGTTTCTCATAGGATTTCCTCGCATGGTTAAAATTATATGCTGGCATGTTTATTTCATTCCATGCAAACTTTAAAGTGACTATATTTATCACATTATATATGAACATGACTAGCCCAAATCTAGGCCACTTCTGGATCTATGGAAAGGCCATCTGCCTGGATAGGGGAACGCATATTTTGGTACCAGCCTGGGGGTACATGAGAAGTCACCCGCCTGGATAGGGGGAGACATGGAGTCACCCTCCTGGATAGGTGGAGACATGATGAAGTCATCTTCCTAGATAGGGGAAGATAGTAAATACTATAGTATGAGGCCCTAAGGGGTTATGGCAGAGGGTGGAGAAACCTAGATTGGGTAATCATGAAGAAAATATTAAATTTGGGTTAAACATTAATTGTGGAATTATGTGGTTAGCATTATTTAGGAGATTTTGTTTCCCCCACATATCGGTATGACTTATCATATTGACCGATGTTTTGATTGTCGGTATTTTTAGGATAATCTTGCTGGAAATCGGATATTCAAAGAAGAAGAATTGAAAGAAAACAAATGAAGTAAGGCCCAGAGGACATAGATAGATGGTCTATTTTTCAGTAAATTCTAGAACCCATATTTTGTAAACTTTGGAAAAAGAATTATTTTATCCTGCATCAAGTTTAGTTAGTTTAGTAAAACTTATTAATTATTTTTGATTATGTTCAAAACCATTTGATCCTGTTTTTGGGATAACAACACTAGTTTCTAGACCTTCCTTAATTGGGGTTGTTGGGGAATGGGGTCGTTGCACTGACACTTCCATTAATCAGTGTGTTTTTTTGGGTGAAACAAGCTTCTTTGTGTACAATGCAACACGTAACTGTGCATAAATGAGAAAATTTGTACAAAACAATAGAAGGAAACAAAGAAGAAATCACTCCCATAATAGAAAAGAGGGAGTGTCCTAGAAAACTTCAGGGGTCCCCACTATTCATATTAGACTGCTACGCCCAAAACCAGAGCACACTAGTACAGAAACAGTGTTCAACGTCTCTTTTAGAGGCGTCGGTTTTTTCATAAAACCGACGCTACTCACATTAAACGTCGGTTAATAAGGACATCCGACGTCTATATTTGAAGACTAGACAGACACGGGTATCGCTTTTCATTCAGTGTCGGTTGAAGAAAAGCAACCGACGCCTAAAGTAGCCCGCAAAATCCAATTTTTTCGAGCAAAAAAAAACTGCGCCAAAGTATCAGATACAACGTCGATGTTTTAGCTAATAACTGACGCTGAATGAAGATAAAATTTGTGCCAAAAGTTCTAATATGGGCGTCGGTTGTCTTATAATAACTGACGTCATAAGCGTGCACGCGCCGTCCCCACCAAAATTTTTTACACCCTTATTACGTCGGTTTTTTATGGACACCGACGCGGTTAGGCTGTAGCGTCGGTCATTTAAACAACCGATACTTATGTTTAACTTAACAACACCAGTGCAAGCGACTCTTCCCCTTTCTCTGTTTCATTCCCGATTCTTCTTAGTTAGGTCCGGTGATTTCTTGCTCATCGCCGCTCGTTACTTCCTCCGGTCGTTGCTCGGTGCTACCTCCGGTCGTTGCTCCTCTCCTCTCCTCGCCGCCGCCCCCTCTGGTAGCTGCTTCAGTGCTCTCCTCACCGCCGCCAGCTTCCCGCCGGTCTCTGCTCCTGGTGGTCACCCACTAGCTGTTCTCCTCCGCCGATCAAGGTAACCCTTCGATCGTCTGCCTTTTTTCCTCCACCGCTGGATTTCTCTGCCGCCGCCGACCTGGACCTCACCCAGGCGGAGCCTAAGCAGGTGCCAGGGCATGCCTAGGGTCCCAAGCCCAGGTGCCCTGCCTAGCTAGGCCTCTGGACGGATGCTTGGGCGGTGCCAGGGCACACCTAGGCTGCTGCTGGGGTTTGGATTCATCTACTGGATTGAACGCTAGATCAACCTATACAAAGGATGCCCAAAAAATGCACTGATTTCACCAAGTCACCGCAAAAGCCATTGAAAAATATTCTGATTGTGTTTATTTATGTACTGATTTCACCAAGCTAGTGGAATTTTTTTTAAAGTTATTTACTGATTGTGTTTATTTATGTACTGCTTTTTTTATGATTTATTCATCTACTTATTTGTATTTTTCATCTACTTATTTTTATTTTTTTGTCTACTATTTTTTATTTAGTTATCTACTCATTTGAATTTATTTGTGTACTACTTTCGAAATTATATAATCATCTAGTGATGTAACTTTATCACAGACTCATTATGAACCATTAGATCTAGATCTTAGGGTATCTCTACCGTCCTAACTATGAAATTGGTAACTTGTTTCCTTTTTGAGTATATTGACAATGTTAATCACCTACCTTGAAGAATTAGGATATGAATGATGAAACTAGGATTGTAGGTATAAGAATGACAGCACATGTATTTGTTGGCCTAGAAACCCGTCCAAGATTTACTCATTAGGAGTAAATCTTGGATAGTCCCCAGTTTGGGACTGTTCTTGAACACCTAATCTCACTTAGGATGTAAGTGTATAATGTGTATTGGGTTTTTGAGAAAATTTTGGTAGCATTTCCCTGTTTGTTCTCTAAGTACATATGTACTTAGAGAACAGCAGGGAAATGCTTCCGAAATTTTCTCGAAAACTCAATACACATTATACACTTACTAGTGAGATTAGGTGTTCAAGAATGGGATAGGTGGTACACATTTATTATATATAAGAATGACAACACATGTATTTGTTGGCCGAAGTTTTAACCATGCAAAAACTCTAATCTGTTAACCCTAGACCCTAATCTTGTTGTAATATATACGTGTTTTCTCTTTGATCATAGAATGGATAGATCATGGATGTCCATTCGCAATCGCTTCACCCCAGAGTTTATTTCTGGTCTTGACCAGTTTATTAGATTTGCCGAGGAACATAGGAAACAACCTGGAGATAGGTTCTACTGTCCATGTAGGCATTGCGGTAACAACTTGAAAGTCAGCACTGGTGATGAAATCAAAAGTCATGTCATGTGCAACGGGATTGTACAAGGCTATACAAAATGGCACTGGCATGGAGAGATTTCAAACCCGAAACCAGTGGATGTCGATAGTAGTGCTTGTGTGGAAGAAGAAATTGCCTACGATGACGTAGATGTGAATGAACCAGTTCCAGTAGACATCGTTGATGCGATGCTGGATAGTTGTGGGGTAGAGCACACCGATCCACCTCCCATTTTTAGAAACATTGTGCATGATGCTGAGATATTGTTATACATAGGTTGTACTAAGTTTACGAAGCTTAGCGCTGTGTTGAGATTGTATAAGCTGAAAGCTAACAATAGATGGAGCGACAAAAGCTTCACGTCATTGTTGTCTTTCTTGAAAGAAATGCTTCCTGAAGGAAACAAGCTGCCAATCTCAACATACCAGGTAAAGAAATTGTTGTGCCCAATGGGAATGGATGCCAAGAAGATACACGCATGCCCGAATGATTGTGTATTATTTCAAAAGGACTATGTGGATTTGAAAGATTGTCCAAAATGTGGTGTGTCACGGTATAAATTGACGACTTCGGGGGAGTCCAAAACTGGTTCTCCTGCCAAGGTGATGTGGTATCTACCTATAATATCACAGTTTCAACGCTTGTTTGCCAATCCAATAGATGCGAAGAATTTGAGGTTGCATGCAGATGTTAAGAAAAATAATGATGGGATCCTACGACATGCGTCTGATTCCCCACAGTGGAAGAAGATTGATCTATTGTACCCTGAATTTGGTGAAGAAGTCAGGAATCTAAGACTTGGGCTTTGTACAGATGGGATGAATCCGTACGGGACATTGAGCAGCCAACATAGCACTTGGCCAGTCATGCTTGTTATATACAATCTTCCTCCCTGGTTGTGTATGAAAAATAAGTACATAATGTTGTCGTTGTTGATATCGGGCCCTAAACAACCTAGAAATGACATCAATGTTTATCTTGAACCTCTGATTTATGACTTTAAGAAACTCTGGGGTGAAGGTGTGATGACCTATGATGCTTCATGAAGAGAGACATTTCGTTTGCATGCTATGTTGTTTTGCACTATTAATGACTTTCCAGCATATGGGAATTTGTATGGATATAGTGTCAAAGGAGCTAAAGCGTGTCCTATATGTGAAGAGAACACTAATTCAACAAGACTAAAACATGACGGTAAGACTGTATATCTCGGTCATCGAAGGTTTCTTCCAAAATTCCATCTGTATCGTAGGAAGCGCAAAGCATTCAATGGATTGAATGAGGAACGGAGTGCACCCAAACCTATACCAGGGGAGGTTGTTTATGAAAGAGTAAAAGATTTTGTCAATGAATTTGGTAAGAGATCACAATGTACTATGGCCACACGGAGTGACAAATCTTTATTCAAGAAGAAGTCAATATTTTGGGATCTTCCTTATTGGAGTTCTTTGACAGTCAGGCATTGTATCGATGTCATGCACGTTGAGAAAAATGTATGTGATAGTGTCATTGGTACTTTATTGAATATACCAGGTAAGACTAAAGATGGGATAAAATCCAGACTGGACCTACGTGAAATGGGAATAAGGTCAGAATTAATAGAATTTCATGAAATGGGAAATCGGAGAACATACTTACCTCCCGCTTGTTACACATTGTTTAGAAAGGAGAAGAAAGCTTTTTGTGAATGTTTGGTAAATGTTAAGGTGCCACAGGGTTACTCATCCAACATCTGTAGATTGGTATCAATGAAAGATCTGAAGTTGATAGGTCTTAAATCTCATGATCGTCACACTCTAATGCAACAAATATTGCATGTGGCAATAAGATCTATATTGCCGAAGCATGTAAGGTTTGCAATCACCATACTTTGTTTCTTTTTCAACACTCTGTGCAACAAAGTTATTGACCCTGATACTCTCGATAAATTGCAAAGAGAAGTGGTTGTTACCCTATGTCAGCTTGAGATATATTTTCCTCCGTCATTCTTTGATATCATGGTACATCTTGTTGTCCACTTGACTAGGGAAGTGAAAATGTTGGGACTAGTTTTCTTGCATTGGATGTATCTGTTTGAACGATACATGAGCATTTTTAAAAGTGATGTTCGAAATCGTTATCGGCCTGAAGGGAGTATTATCGAGGGTTATGTGGCGAGAGAGGTTATGGATTTTTGCAATGACTTTCTCAGTGGTAATGACACTCCTGATAATGACAAGAATATTGACGAGCAATTTGGCAAAGGAATTTTGGGATCACGTGTGAAAGTAATCAGTCGTGAGAAGTTGGAACAAGGTCACTTGTATATTTTACACAACATGGACGAAGTGAACGTTTATATAAAGGAACATACCAATTTCATCAAGAGACAATACCCTTGAGCCAATACAATGTGGCTTGCTAGAGAGCATAACAAGACATTTATTAAGTGGTTTGAAAATAAAGTCTTACATCAACTATCTCAAACACCAGATGATATTACTGAAACTATCAAATGCCTCGCCTTTAAACCAAAATTGACTGTTATGTCTTATGAAGGGTATGGCATTAATGGATTCACATATTACACAAAGCGCCAAGATGATAAGAGTGTCGTCCAAAATAGTGGGGTCACCCTTCAAGCATCGACTATGTTTTTTGCAAGTGCAAAGGATAAGAGTCCACGTGAAGCTAAAATGTCATATTACGGTGTCATTGAAGACATATGGGAGTTTGACTACATAGATTTTGGAATTCCGCTCTTCAAATGTAATTGGGTTGATAACACCAAAGGAGTTATAGTGGATGAATTGGGTTTCACTTTAGTGAACTTTGAAAAGATTGGCGAGAAGGATGAACCATTCATATTGGCATCACATGTGAAACAAGTATTTTATATCGATGATCCTGCAAATGATAAATGGTCGGTTGTTCTTCATGGTAAAATATAGTTCATTGAAGATCCTATAGATGAAGAACAATACTATGATAAGTATGATGACTCCAGTCCATTCTCAGTTAGGTTGCCAACACCAGTAAATATTGAAGCTAATGATGACTTGTATGTGCGCGGAGATCACAATGAAGAATTGTTAATTGATAAAAAATCACAATATTAGAGGCATGTTTATACAATGTTTTTTTATATGTTTTACAATGTGAATTACTTTACAATGTGAATGTGAACTTTACAATGTGAATTTTACAATGTGAATTACTTTATAATGTGAACTTTACAATGTGAATTACTTTACAATGTGAATGTGAACTTTACAATGTGAATTTTACAATTTGAATTACTTTACAATGTGAATGTGAACTTTACAATGTGAGCTTTACAATTTGAATTACTTTACAATGTGAACTTTACAATGTGAATGTGAATTTTCAGATGGCTGAGCATTCTCTTGATGATCGTGCTGATGATTACCGTGAGGGTGAGGACATCAATGCGCTGCCTCACAATGTATGTTTTAAAAATATATCATATATTTATATCTATATGTCCATTTATAGTTATATCTTGTAAATGTGTTTATTTTGTCAAATTTTAGGTTGATGATGCATATGTACCATCTGAAGCACTTGAGGCACTTGATCAGCAACACCAAAAAGTTGACAGGAGAAGGGGCATCACTATGATGAAGAAGTTAATAGCGCAAAAGGGCAATGGACCCAAACTTGTTGTGGATTTTGATAATGCAGGAAATGCATCTGGTGTGAATCACAATTCATTTGTTTCATATCTTGGGTATGTTACTCGTAGCCATTGCAGTTGTAAGATAGATTCTTGGCATAAAGTTTCTAAGGCGAAGAAAGACGTAATATGGAAGGATTTATGCGTGAGTTATTATTAATTTGCAATTCTATTTTGTAGATTACTAATTTTTTGGATACTAGTTAATAGCAATTCTAATTTGCAGAGTATATTTGAATTGGATGAAAATTTGCATCGTAAATGTGTGATGCAACGCTGTGGGAGAGTCCTAAGGAACTATAGGACAAATCTCACCCGAGAATACATAAAAGAAGCTAACAAGAGGAAGAAGACAACCACTGAATAGTGGAACTTCCTGGACAAAGAAGAATGGGACGCGTTTGTTGCTTCAAGACAAACAGATGAATTCAAGGTATTAGGCGTCAGTCCCAATCCCATTAATATATGTTGTATTCGCCTATTCAAGATTAACATTTACTGTTACTAACCAAATCATTAATGTGCATACTAACTAGGCCCTCAGTGAGGCACAAAGATCAAGGCGTGCACTGAATGTGCATGACCACACAATGGGTCCAAAGGGGTATGCAGGCATTCGCCAAAGACTACAGTCTGAGGCTACTGCTCAGTCTGCTGCTACTCAGGAGTCCTCCACTATAGGTAGCATACCTCTGCCTCGCCATGATATCTGGATAGCTGGGAGGCAAAATAAGAAGGGAGAAATAAGGAAACCCGCAACTGCTGAGGCGGCTGCAAAAATGGTAAAATACAACTCTTACAACAATTGTTCGAATATTGATTAGTTGTGGTGTTTACTTAATTACAAATTTTTGTTTTGGAGATTAGCGGGAGCTGCACGAGCTGAGGAAACAAGGAAAGTTCATCCCTGAGGGCACAAGGGATGAATTGACAGTTTCTCTGGGTAACCCAGAGCATCCTGGATGTGTAAGGGTTGCAGGCGCTGGTGTGGGAATCAAAGCTTTTTTTGGGCCATCCCAGCGCAAACATATCCCAAAAGTGGGACTTTCACAAGAAGAGGTAACATATTTTTACCTTGTAGATGTTACTGTAAAAGAGAATTCAATAATTAGAATTTGACGTTTATTTTATCAATGTATAGGTAGATAAGCTATTTGATAGGAAACTCAAATAAGCAATGAAAAAGTGGCAGGCATCTCAGACTGCCACTTACAAGACAGTACCTATCGTGTCTCCTACTACAGGCTCTACTCCTACTGCAGAGGTTGGGAGTAATCTTGTAGACCCACCACCTAGCAAATCCGCTGTAAGTATTTTTATGACATAGTAACTAGTTTTTTAATTCAAGATGATATGTTTTCAAGATGATATGTATATATGTATATAACATTCTTTACACAAAAATTTGTAGGGGTTGAAGCCATGCCGTCTAAAAGTTAATGAATATGTCGTTGCAGAGGCGTCGACTTACCCATCCCTACCAGGGGAAATATTTCACGGGTCTCCATTACCAGCTGGTTGGATTCGTGTGAGCCCGGTACATATATTCTCCAAGTGGATGGATCTTCCATTGCCATATGCCCACCCAGATTGTGAAACGCTTGGTGAGACAGAAGGCGAAGTGATATTGTGGCTAAAAGCGGATGTCCTCTTTATTGAAATTGTATGGTAAATTTACATTACGTTAAATTGTTTGTGTGTGTATATGATGTCAGTTGATCTGAAATTATTATATATATATACAGGTTAAAAAGAAGACACCCACAACATCTATGCCTCCACTTCCACCTTCTACATTACCCAGTTGGGTTCCACAGGACCTAACTGTCCCGTTAGGTCCTAACTATAGGGGTATGGCAATATGGTTAGGCGAACATGATATAAACTGCCCTATAACTGTTTCTATAGATTCAGATGTTGCAGGTCAATCATACGAAAGCAAACTATTTATACAAGATATTTTGGAGTTGTTTCGATATGATTGGCTAAATACATCTGTGATAAAGCTATGGATAAGGTGAGATCTTCTTTATACATCCATATACCTTGTGTAGGAAATGGTGATCTGGTTTCTTATTTATTAATGCATGTGTAATTAATACATATTTTGCAGCTACTTAGACAAGATATGTGCAGATTTTGCATTCGAACATGTAGGACTTTTGATTCCATCTTTGATTAGTCTAGTAGCTAAAGACCCTCCGTCAGTTCAACAATACTGTTGTGAGGCTTTTTCAATTTTTTCTCAAAATAAGAAGACGATGATAATGACTCCATTCAATGTAGAGTAAGTTTACTTTGCTTATTATAATTTGGACTTATGAAAATTACATTTTTATTGTGGATTTTGAGTTATTAATTTTTAACTTTTTTACCTCTAGTGGTATGCATTGGGAGTTATTGGTTATTGTCCCCGAGACGTTCACTGTCTATTATCTAGATCCTAAGGGGAGTAAATTGAATACAAAATATGGACACATAATGAAAATGGCATTATTCCGGTGGGAAATATTTCATTTTCATATCCGTTAACATACGTTATTACATTACTATTTAATTATGCAATGTACTGTGTTACATTAACATGTAGGGGTTTTGATGAGTTCAAAAAGGCTGGAGGAAAGGTCCCCACGAAAAAGAACCAACCAATAATTTGGAAGAACGTGAAAGTAAGTTCCCGACTACAATATATGTATATATTATTTATGTGAACAGTGCTTAATTAGTTGTATTTTTTAATATTTTGTATGTTTGAATTTATAGTGTGTCACAAAAGACAACGGATGGGCATGTGGATACTACGTGATGCGATTTATGCACATGATTATCAAATATGCCGCAATGGACATCGATTGTATTGCTGAGGTATTATATAGTCTCATTATGTAATATGAAATATATCAATCTTATTTATAGCTCATTAATTATATATATACATCATTCTCTTTACAGGTGTTTACAACTGACCACACTACAGGAAATGCCTTACCAGATGTACATGCTCCCTATACGATAGGAGAATTAAATGAAGTAAGAGAAGAATGGGTAACAGCCATACAAGTAGTGGGGGATTTAAGATATAATTGGGATGTTGATAGCGAATAATGACTAAAGAATGATATTTTGTAAATGAATTTCTGAATTATAATATATGTGTGAATGTTTCTACATGTCTGGATGTTTCTACATGTGTCTGAGTGAAAATGAATGAAACTGTTGGTTTCTATATGAATGTTTCTATATGTGAATGTGAAAATGAATGAAACTACAGATTGCTAGCTACACGAATGTTTCTAAATGTGTGAAAATCAAATGGAACTGCAGGTTGCATTGCTAAATGTGTGAATATCTTTGTTGTTAATTTTGCAGGTTTGTGTCCTGTTGTTGGCTGATATCAACGGATGTCGTAAAACCTGCAGTTCATAACTGAACTACAGGTTTCTCATCCTACGACCAGCCATACAGTAGGTCTACATACTGAAAGAAAAAAAAACAAAAAATAGGCGTCGGTTATTTGTATAAAACCGACGCCACATCGTTACAGTGTCAGTTTCTAATAGTAACCGACGTCTATTTCCTTAACACCACGGCCGTGCTGTCCAGCACGGCCGTGTTGGTAATGCTATGACGTCGGTTTATTATATACTACCCGACGCCTATAGTGCCCAAGATGCGCCCTTTCTGTGGTGCGAAGGTATATGGCGTCGGTTTTTATCTAATAACCGATGTCTATGTACTTAACACCACGGCCGTGCTGGCCAGAATGGCTGTGGCAGCGGACCAGAGACCACGGCCGTACTGGTCAGCACGGTCGTGGCAGCGGACCAGACACCACGGCCGTGCTGGCCAGCACGGCCGTATTGGGAGTGATATGATGTTGGTTTTTATCTAATAACCGACGCTAATAGTGCCCAAGATGGCACCCTTTCTATGGCATGAAGGTATATGGCATCGGTTTCTTATCTAAAAACCGACGCTTATAGTGCCCTGCTGGCGCGTTTTCGGTGGCACGCGAAGGGTTGTGGCGTCGGTTTTTGAACCGACGCGTAACAGCTGGGCTTTTAGCATCACCCACATAGGTGTCGCTTAGAAACTAACACTAAATGCCTTAAATAATTGACACTAAAGGTCGTTTATGTACTAGTGGCATGTCAGGAGCACAACCACCTACTTCAAATAGCTTCAAACAAACTCAAAACATAACAACAAACATAACCAGGCTTCTCACCACCCAGGTAAGTCAAGGTGGGGAGACCACCAGAACAACTGAAACAGAATCAATCCACCACCATCTCAAAATCTTTGAAGATCACCATCCATAGATTAGTCTCACTAATATCAACATTCTCATGAACTCTAGCATTTCTCTCCTTCCATATCCAAAACAAGATACATAAGGACAGAGCATGAATATTCCTATCATTTCAGACAAGAAGATCCTCACATCCATTAGAGATACAAGGAATACCACTCTTAACACATTCATCCTAGATCTTAATAGAGAAGTCATAGGTGAACAGACAGTGAACCAAAGTCTCATCCTCTTTTCTACAGAGAAAACAAATAGATGGGGTACTGATACCCATGCTTCTAACATAATTTTTAGTAAACAACCTACCATGTCCCACTTTCCATGCATGTGAAAGAAAAGAATTATGACTACTATACTTCCATATCCATCCAAAAATAGTAGAAACAATAGCTTTAGAACGAACCACTTCCCACACATTTTTAAGTTTAACCCTTGAATATCCATTGAAGAGAATTCTCTTTGAACTTAGTAGGTGGACCAATGCTTAAAAGAATATCATATAGTTTCTTATGACTCTGAGAATTGTCAATAACCTAGTCTCCATTAGCCATAAAATGACTGAGCTTGCAATCTAAAGGGTAGCCTAGTCTAATGGTTCTTTGACTCCCAAGCTTCTCCATAAGAAGAGTAGACTCATGAACCCAAGGATCGCCCCATAAAGATATCTCACTTCCATCACCAGTTTCATAACTGATAAAGTTCTTCATGGTACCCCTCTCCCTAATTATCCTATTGAGATGCCAAGAGAATAGAGTGTTTTCATTAACAAGCCAAAAGGAGTTGTTACTGAAATACTTCTCATGAAGCCATTTAATCAATGTGTTCAATGTCCATTCAACAGGAAACATGTGCCTATTGTCACAAATGATCTATTAATCAATCAACCAAACTCTTAAATGGAAAATTGTTATCAAAGTTCAAACATTCATATCTCTCCTATTATATCTCCAATTTACTTGATATTCTAATCACTACTTTTATATTATTAAATTTCAACATTGAACAAGTTTAATCCTATTAAGGAAACATATGAGTAGCCAACTAAGAATTCAAAAGGAAACCTTACACATATATGGCTAACAATAGATGATTGATTCACTTGGCCACTAAGAAAGTCTAAAATTCAAATTTTAGGATCATCTTCATTTCTACATCATATTGATATCACAAAATACGTATGTAATAGTTTGTTTTATTAAAAACATTTTATTGGATATTCACATCACCCTTACATTTAATTCTATTAAAAGTCTCCAAACACACACATAATATCATGACGTGTCCAAAATTGAATATAAATTTCTATGATAGTGTTGTTGAAAAAAAGGGTCACAAGTAATCGTTATTTTTCAATTGAACCACCAATTCCTTAATTTGTGTCTCCAAGACTAAGAGTATGTACAACCAACTACATGATTTATGTAAAGTATTATACAATATAGTTCTTTTTAAATTACAACTTCTATATAAAATGGAAGGAATTTCCATGCCCTCATACCCTTTTCTCCTTAAAGATTTTTCCCCAAAAAATTCAGTTCATCTAGAATAAGGGGTGGGGTGAGCCTTTATCATATCAAATTCTATTTTTGATATGGTTTCATCCTGACCATGGTGACTCTAGTTAACCCTTATTCCAAATATGCTCTATCTTTGAATCAAAGATCCTCATAGATTCCTCTAGGCATATTTGGCTGCCTTGGTTCAGCTAAAGGTTTGACAACCAACACATGGCCATTAACCTTCATATTTTGGTTTGAGTTAGACAAATGGAGTCATTACATAGTAGGCAGAGAGGAGTTGGTGATGCAAGAAGATAAGCAAGGACACCAACCTATTCCAAGACTTCACATGACTCTCTTTCCTAGGGCTGAACTTCCCCAATTCATGGAAATGTCATGGGTCATATTCTTAAGAGATATAGTTATCAATGTAAATGGGAAAGTCTATGTACCATGTATTAGTATACCATTTTATGGGACTCGACATTCACATACAAATAGGGCATATCTATGATGGATGAAAAGTTGTAAGAATTACCATTTGTACATAACATATGTATCAAACTATGCCATCAATTATATCAAATGATTTTTTACCCATCAACAAGGCTATCTCAAAAGAGGCCTCTATATCATAGTCATTCGAGAGGAATGCAATCATCTTTCAATGTATATAGTTTGAAGGTTTACCTTACAAGAATCTAAGGATGAGCTCTCAAAGGGTTAGATCACTCATGATAGGGACTAATCAAGTTAAGACAACTACTCATGAACATATATTACCTCACTGCCTTGGGTACAACCACTAGATTCTGACATCAGGGTACCACTAAACCAAGTACAAGGCTTTATCAGCATACCACCTCTTGAGTCTTCAGCCTCTTACTTCAACCATACATAAGGTTCATTATACATGTATCCTCTAGCACCTTGGGGCTCTTTTCTCACAGAGATGTAAGGTCCATCGAGCATGCATACCATAGTCATTCTACATATAAAGGGAGCGTCCCTTTGGGATATCCAAAGTTTGCAGAATCACCCTGTCTAAACACGAGGGTGGTCTAACTCTTCCATTTGATGAATATATAAGCTTAGGACATTTATTTTATGTTATTTTTTTAGTTTGAGGATAGGTTTTGTGGATACAATTTGTTTCCACCTATGATTGGAGTGTTCTATACCAAGGTCTATCCCTTTCTTGGGACAACTAACACAAGTCCTTACACTAGTTGACCTCCTCTATAAAGAGTTCATGTTTCATGTTGGTCCTGTCATATTTCTTTATTCTATATATGTTGAAGACATATGTATTGAATAAATAATCAATAATATCATCAAGGCTAAATTCTCTAGATGATATCACACATTTTACTCAATAAAACAAGGGTGCCATACCTTATCAAGGGTTTCATCATGTACTATTAGAGCTAACAACCCTTCCTCGATATGTTTTTCTAAAAACCATCAACAACCTTTTTCAAGGTGATCATATGCATATCCAATGAGGTTGGAATCTAGATTCTTGTTAGTATGATTTCAAATCATCATTAGTTGCATTATTTATCTCATGATGATAACATGTTTACATAGATCTTTATCAAGAATAATTCATCGTTTAACTATGCCCATAATATTGGTGAGGTAATACCTCCACATATTTAGATCCTATTATTATATCTAGATAAAGATATTCTTTTGTGTATTACAAGTGGTTTCTCATTCTCTTACATCCTCACAAATAACAAGTGAACATTTGATTGCAATCCCAATACACATTTCGATTTATTTTGAATGTTAGAGATAGTAGGCCACATATCATTCAAGTTTATATGGAGTTTTTCCAAAGAGTGACTGCTAATACATACTTATTTTATAACTCCAAAAAAGTTATTAACCACGGGGAAATGTTCCTCTATTATGGATCTTGAGTTTGTGCACAACCCTCTTTGGGTTTCCATATTTCATGTGTCATTCTATCATTTGTATATGACACATGCATTACTAGTCTTAGGTGGTCTCTTAGGGTCTCTAGGGATATACTTCTGGAGTATAACTTTGCTCCTGACCCTATGGAACTCATCATGTCTAGGATTAATCTATTATATAAATTAGGGTTTCACATAAAAGTGTGTTACCCAATGTTTTTGCAAAAAACCAAAACATTATCTATCTATCTATCTATATATATATCTATCTATCTATCTATATGTCAATCTA
This sequence comes from Alisma plantago-aquatica, assembly GCA_963693085.1. Taxonomy (NCBI): domain Eukaryota; kingdom Viridiplantae; phylum Streptophyta; class Magnoliopsida; order Alismatales; family Alismataceae; genus Alisma; species Alisma plantago-aquatica. The sequence continues at coordinate 1,491,880,368 of OY856409.1, forward strand.
ACTAACTATCTATCTATCTATCTATCTATCTATCTATCTATCTATATACATACATATATATATATATATATATATATGGTTTAGGATATATCCTTGTCATCCACAATGCAGATTGTGGAAGATGGCTATGGTCATGCCTCATACATCTGATGTGATTGAGAATAGATGTGGTCGTGTCTCGGTGATTATAACATGATGTGTAACTTTTCTCCTGACCCTATGGAACTCATCATGTCTAGGATTAATCTATTATATAAATTAGGGTTTCACATAAAATTGTGTTACCCAATGCTTTTGCAAAAAACCAAAACATTATCTATCTATCTATCTATCCATCTATCTATAAGTCTATATATCTATCTATTTATCTATCTATCTATATATATATATATATATATATATATATATATATATATATATATATATATATATATATATATATATATATATATATATATATATATATATATATATATATAATTCATTAGGAGGTTTACATGTCTCGTATACTATACCACCAGGTTATAATCTATCTCATCATTGAGGTTCAGGTCCTTCTTAAACATCTAGAGTTATCTCTAAAATTAAGATCCATGATAAGGTGTTTCAACTCATCTTTAGAAGAAGATTATAGTCTTGGGTGTTTTTCTAACTTATCATCATGAGGTTGGGATCTCTAGACACATAATATGGCCCCACATGCTTCAAAATATTGACCCTCCACATAGATTCACACCACTCTTTAAAAGAGAATTTGAGTTTCAACTATTTCCTTGTACAACAACTGGGCCTTAACTCTACATTTTCACATATCAACTTATGAAGACTCCATATTATTTCATGGCTCACATACTTGCATGCTAACTCACTTGTGTCATGCATGAACACTCACTTGTACCTTATGTAATTTCATTGATACATAGAATTTGTGGTTCATCTAGGATTCCAAACCTAGTTGGGTTTTCATTAAGCTAATGTTTCATGAAATTGACATATACTTCAACAACATCATATGATTGTATGGATTATTTAGTTAGGTTAGGTTTATAAAACAAATGGATTTATTTTGATATTTGTCCATCAAGATATTTTATGAGATTGACATGTATTTGAGTTTTAGGCATTAGCTATGAAGGTATCATTCAACTCAACCACATAAAACTCCATCACCATCAAATATAAGAAGGTCAAAGACTTCTATAGACAAATCTTACAATGTAGTACTCCAAATGCATGAAAAGGCTATTAGTTCTTTTTTAGTTGGACATCATACCTTCATATTACTCTCGAAAACTTAGGGTAGCTTGTCATGATATATCCTTCTTTCAACGCATACTGGTTGGTTATATCAATCGAGATATTTAAGGTCTAGAAGGTTGGTATTGTTATTATTCTTTCTCTTACATTCCTTAAGGGATTTCTCTTAGTCTTTGATTGACTCCAATAATTGATGCTAGAGTCCCTAGAATTAATATTCCTTGTAAAGTCGTCAATAAACCTTGATTAGCCCATGAAGATATCCCTTTAGCAACACTGAAGTGTACTAATTTTGTTGGTATTATGCCCATAGAGTCAATCATATGATGATTGTAATTGCATATCCTATAAATGATTTGATAAATAATAAAGGAAATATTTCTATATATGTTTGTTCAATTATGAGATAATAGTATTACATGATAGTTGTCTAAAGAATTATGTTACCCAATGACCTAAGTCTTCATGTTGGTGACCTGACCAACCTGAACAGTGAGATCATATGTATGATACGAGTCATACATTCTTGTTATGTCCCTAGTCAGATGTTTTTGTGGAAACTAATAGAAAACAACAATACATATGAATATAGCACGTGTTGGTTGATGACAAAATCTCATTAGTCATGATATGTGATATCAAACCAAACACATAGGTACTTGTTAAAGAATAATGTACCAGACAGGCCCACCTTGAGAGTGATACATGGAAACAATAGAATGGTAGTCAGAATCAACTCTCATAGTGGTAGTGGTAATTGTGGTTCTTAGACCTGAACTCACTACATTCATAACATGTCGTTTGATGTACTTTGACACCATCCAACGTGACCTTGAATAAGGGTTACCATAAAGGTGATGCTCGGATACATTGTGACATATGGAGAAATATTGTGAGTGATGTAGATGTGATTTGTCCCTCCAGTAGGAGTTGATATCATGGACACTTGATAAGTGAGACTGAGAAACATATGGACATACTCATGTGAATCAATATATGATACGTGAACTCACATGCATCTCAGACAGTCTACTCTAGTTCAAGGAACATGGATTACACGTTGATAGGATGAGATTTCCATTCCTAGTGTTCAATCTGGATATGAGAGACAAAGGAACTATACAATCACTATAACATTGATCATGGATTGTAGGTTGAAGTTGTTCTATAACTTTCCAATTACCTGGGTAGCAATTATGTGTTGCAAGATACCACTCATTGCTTAAAAATTAGTTATAGACATTTACTGCCAATGTAACTTGGTACCTATAGGGTCATAGGCATATGATACACTTGGAATAGGAGTTTAATCATGAATAAGGTTTAACTTGATTACTAAAGTGTTTAGGTTTTCAATTTAAACAACATTGTATGAAAATTAACTAACTGGGAATGTGAGTCGACCGAACCAAGTGTTGAGTCAATTTAAACTACATTGGCTGAAATGGAATGTGAATCGACTTGTGCAGAATGTGAACCGACCAGTTTAAAATGTGAACCGACTCAAGTCTGAAGTCAATTTAAACTACATTGGTTGAATTGGAATGTGAATTGACTGGTTCAAAATGTGAACCGGCTAGTTTAAAATGTGAACCGACTGGTTCAAAATGTGAAACAACCAGTTGAGCGATCAGTAAGTCTGGATCAAGGATTGAATCTGACATCATGTTGTGCATATATTGTCAAATTGCCAATATTTTACGAATAGGAAATATAGTGAAATGACCAGTTCAAGTGTTGAATCGACCAATTCATATGTGAACTGACCTTTTCAAATGTGAACCGACCGATTTGTGATCCACAATAGCCACAAAGTCATGAAAGTTCATCTCTTGCAGTCCCAGTTGATCTGGAATCCATGACCCTGACCCTCCTATAAATAGGGGGTAGTCAAGGCTTTCATAAGGCAAAACTAACAATGATAAACATTGTCCTCTCATAGTTGTGGTAATGTGACATCCTAAGAAAGTCTTACCTGTAAAAGGGAGAGACAACAAGGGAGAACAAGTCAGCAGTATCACATTGACATCGAAGGGAGAACTCCTTCCTATCAGTTCTAGAAGAACGATGAGGAGTTCCCAGTTATCCACTTAGACTAAGTAGAGGTGTGGAGGCTGTTGCTACCATGCTAAGTGGGCATCGCTAACTTCCATCCATGGTGCCATACCAGGAGGCTACCACCAAAAATAGTTTGGGTTCTACTTGACAAAGAAGCACATCATTGTGAGGATTTTCACTGTACTTGCTCCATTACCATCTATGTACTTCGCAAACCTTCCTTCCTATTCATAGTTATTGACGTAGTCTGTTGGTCATGGGGAATATGGTAAGATTTTTTTTTTTTTTCGATGCCATCTCTATTGCCATATTTTCCAATAATGGTATGGGAGCCACATCAATTTACTATTTTTGGAATTTAATCCATATAATAAATTTTTAATTTTCTCATTTATTTATGACATTCAATGTGAATATTTAAATGATTAATGTGCATTTCTGATTAATTAGCTCATATGTTAGGGAATGTCCCATAGATCACATATATATTATGTGATATATATATATGTATATATACATATATGTAAGTTATATGTGTCACTAAAAATGTTTTGATGGTGGATGTAAGCGTGGTTATGACCAATACCCTTGGATATGTGGGTATGGTTCAATGGTTTTATTCATGCCTTTTAAATTAGTTTGCATACCAAGCCTCTCTCTCTTTTTCCACATGTAAGTTAATGTTTTCCTCCCTATGCCCCCATTGAATGTAACTCGAGATTTCACTTTTAGAATGTAATAATTAATTGGAATACGATATTTTTAATTTATGTTTTTGCAAGAGAAGGTGTGCTACACCAGGTTAGTCGATCAACTGGGAAGTCGAGTCAATTGACTGGAGGACCAAGGAGGCTAGACGACAGGTGGAACCAGTCCATCGATTGGAGGCCCAACTGATTTCCTAAAGGAGTCCAGGCATTGCTTGAACAAGGAGCCAATCAACCTATCTAAGAAGACCATTCGACTGACCAGGAGGCCAACTAATCGACTTAAGGTTTCAATTGACTGACTAGGTTGGTTCCAACATAGATTTTCTGCATGAACAGATTGCTACATATGATGTGGAGCTTAGGAGTTAACAATTCTTTGTGGCTCCAAAGAATTGAATTAGTGTGTGATGCAGCCCTATTTTAGGGCTTCATCTTGTGTTATTTTGCTCTTCAATCACATCTATACCTGTTAGATTGCATGTCATTCCCCCTAATATGCTTATTTGTATAAAATGCACTTATGGACATTATTTGCATGTTTTTCAGGCATTTGGACCACGATTGATGGAAGAAAGAGAGAAGGAGTGATCCTAGGGTTCCTCTGTACTTGGAGAGGCCCAAAGTGAAGTCCGACACTCCCTCGACCTACCCCTAGTGGCCAAAGATCATTTGAAGCAAAGATGTCCAAGAAAATCCGAAGATACAAGTCAAAGCGCTGCCCCAGGACTCAGCAAGGCCGTGGTACAACAAAACGGCCGTGCTAGGTCACTTAGAAATTAACAGGCTCAACATCCAAGTGAAGCAGAGAACACCACGGTCGTGCAATGGGCAGACACCACGGCCGTGCTCCACAAAACGGCCGTGGCACAGCAGAGCAAAACGATCGTGCCATACACCACGGCCGCGACACACCACCACCACCACGGCCGTGGCCGTTTTGACCACCAACCTGACATTGTGCAATTTAATTCCAATGACCGTGCCCCAGCCACCACGGCCGTGGCCTACCCTGCCCACCATGGCTGTGGTACCCCACCACGACCGTGCTACTCAAAAAATCCAACCAATTTTTCCATTGTTTTCACCATTTTGCCCCTAACTTAACCCTAGACCCCCTAGACTCCTATATATACCTAGGTGGCGGCTGGGGCACGAGGCTAGCTACCTTCCACCGCCTCCTAGCTCCCCAAATTTCCATCCACTCCATTCCACTCCATATCCACCTCAAATCCACCCCATTCCACCATTTTCACCACAAAATCACTAGTTTAGCCTAGTTCCTACCCATAATCCCCTTCATTCTTCACCCTTGCACCTTGGAGGAGGGAGGAGGTCGACCTGCTGCTGCTGGAGAGAGGATTGATAACCACTACTTCGAGCTCCATGGCCACCTCCATCTTCTTCCCCTTTCTTTTTGTATCTTCCATTTCTATGAGTAGCTAGGCCCCTGTGGGTGGGCTGTTTGGGCGAAATTATGTTACTTTGATACCATGTTGGGGGGAAAAGACATGTAAACATTGTAATTTCATTTGTTAATGATTATATTCTATTTCTATCTCATTCTCCATGGATTTCTTGTTGATTTGTGTGTGAAATCACTTAGGAATTTAGGCAAATTGCTTATATGTGTGAATTTTGGGATTTGCCCCTAGGTCCAATTCTTGGATCCCTAGGTTGCCTCCCATCTTCCTACATCTTAATCAAACACCCTAAACCTAAGTGAGAGATCTAAGTAGCTAGATTAGGTGATTCTAGTGCAATTAGCATGGAGCCTTCTCAAGGCTAGAATGTGGGGGAATTGGGGTCCAAAACCCTAATCTCACCTCCCCATTACTACCCTCGTCCCCTAATTGACCTAGGAATACCTAATCTTGAAACCTAGACTTGATTAGACTCTAATTGAATTGAACCTAATCCCTAACCCAATTGAGCCTCGTAAGGGTAGTAGGGGGTGTTAGGGACTAGTTCCCCTATGCACAACCTAGCATATCCATGGCCAGTTAGTAGCTTAGGTGAATTCATTAGACTCTAACTTGTTGTTTGGTTTGGATAATCTAAATGGAATCATAATGTTCATATGTCACCCCCAACTTAAGTGATAAGTTCATACCCCTAAACAACCCACACATCTCTTTACTGCTTAAAATCCTAGTTCTGTGCTTGCTTAGCTTAGTTAGTTCTTTTCTTGCTTAGTTAGCTTCTTGCCTTGCTCTTGCCTTGTTTATGCTAGTTTAGTTCTTTAATTGCTCTTTTGCTTTTCTCTTGCTTTCCTTAGCATAATTTGTCTTTTCATACCTAGCTTAGTCCTTTCTTTCTTGCTTAGTCTTAATCTAGTCTAAGGTTAATGTAGATTTCATTCTTGCCTTTAAATTACGGGTTTATCCTTAGTTAACAATCAAAATCAACCTTCAAACCCTTAACCCTAGTTTCCGCAGTAGGAACCTAGCCAAACTAGCCTAGCTCTAGCGCCCCCTCTTTTCCATGTGGATCGACCCTTTACTTGCCACCTTCCTATACTACAACACGACCATGTGCGCTTGCGGGTGTAGTGTTTTAGTAGACGTAGGTAGCTAGTTTAGGTTTTATAAATTTTGAAAGCACAATCCCATATCCCGTGCGCTCCGACCTCGTGGGGTGTAAAAGCACCACTAGCAGGGACGCACCAGTGTGGCAATAACCACCGCCCATATTATATGATTGCATGTTTTGTTTATGGATATAGTATGCATATCATACATATTCTAACTAGCGGTGGTTGGATATGTATATGTATATATATAATTAAAATACCTTAATCAAATATTAAGTCTTAAATGCTTTCCGTAAGAAGAACCTATGAAAATCTTGATAGACTATGTGTGGGAATGCCAAGCTTAGCGCACCTTCTATCTCAATGAAGTGTGATGGTAGTTATGTGGGCCTTCCAAGCAAGTGAATTACTATCGTGTTAGCTTTTGGGCTAGGCTTAACTAGGTGACCTTAATGAGATTAAGAGCCTAGAAGCATAAAGATGATATATGATAGGGAGTTTTGCATACCATATATTCAAGAATTGCTTGACATCCAATTGACAAATGTTGCCTACCTTAATAATTGGTTATGGACACCGACATTGACATGAATAATAACATAATTGTTTTGGATCTTGACTCACTAGAAGGTTGTGTGTTGTAATCTTCTGAAGTGATGGTGAGGGATTTCAATTCGAACAAAATAGTGGGAGCAATATTTTATAGAATTCCTAATTAATATCATCAAATTTTCTTTTAATCAACTCAAATAAAAAATGTTTTAACAAAATTTATAATTCTTTTGTAGAAACTAGTGGCCAACAACAACACGTTTTCCTTGCGGTCGGTCCTAGAGAAAGACAAATTGGATAGGAATAATTTCCATGACTAGTTCAGGACGTAGAGAATCATTCTCACACAAGAGCACAAGATCTATGTCTGAGAGACACTAGATAAATATGATCCCATTCCTATTGCACCTAAGGCTAATAGGGATTCTTACAAGAAGCAATCTGATGATGCAGTAGATGTCAAGTGTTTGATGCTATGCTCAATGAACTATGAGTTGTAAAGACAACATGAGAACATGGATGTTACTCATACGGTAACACATCTTAAGAACATGTACCAATATTAGGCAAGAAAATAGAGATATGATGTCTCTAAGGCGTTGTTTAAGTGAAATATGGTAGAAGGATATCCAGTAGGTCCCCATGTGCTTAAGTTGATTAGGTATGTGGAGAAAATTGTCGACTAGATTTCCCTAGGGCAAAGAGTTGGCCATAGATGTGATTTTATAGTCATTGCTGGAATCATACATACAATTTGTCATGAACTACAACATGAATGATTTTGACAAGCCTTGGTCAGAATTACCTGGCCTGTTGAGAACATCTTAAGCATAAATGAAGATAGACAAACCCAAACATGTGATGATGACCAATAGAGGCAAAGTGAAGTCCAAGGGAAAAGACAAAGCTAAGAAGAGTTCTAAAGCTAGCCAGAAACCAAAGTCTTCTGCACTGAAACCTAAGAGAGGGTTGAATAAGGGAGGTAATTGTACCACTATCACTATGCTAGATACTGGAAAAGAAATCTCCCTCTCTGTCTAGAGGAAGTTAGAAAGAAGGAGGGTATAGAGATATTCACTTCAGGTATATACATTATTGAGATAAATATGTCTACTTCTTCATCTTGGGTACTATATACCGGACGTGGATGTCACATATGTTCAAATATGCATGATCTGAACAGAATTAAACCTTTAAGAAAGGTGAGGTCAAACTACGCACGTGTTGCAGATGGAACAAGAGTTGCTTCCACTATAATTGGAACCTATCATTTATCTCTACCCAGAGGGCTTGTAATAGAGTTAGAGAACTACTATTTTGAACCTACCATTAATAGAAGCATCATTTTTGTATCTTATATGGATAATAATTCAAATTTCTTATAACGAATGATCAATGTTCTATTTCTAAAGATTAGATCTTTTGTGGTAGTTCCCCAATGTCATATTGTCTTTACTTATTAGAACCAGAGACAAATGTTTATAAAATAAGTAGCAAAATATCAAAACTCGATAACTCAAATGAAACATACCTTTGGCATTGTCATCTAGGGCACATCAATGAGAACACACTTCTAGATCCATAAAGATGGATATCTAGACTCTTTTGAACTTGAATCAATTGAGACATGTAAATCTTGTTTGTTGGGAAAGATAACAAAAGCACCTCTTACTAGTAATAGTGAGAGAGTGAGTGATCTATTAGGTCACACACATATTGATGTGTGTCGACCTTTTATAACAAATTATAGAGGTTGGTACTAGTACTTCATTACCTCTATTAATGAAATAAGTAGGTATTTCTATCTGTACTCCACAAAACATAAGTCGGAAACCCTTGAAGAGTTCATGGATTTCATGAATCAAGTACAAAACCAACTTGGTCAAAGTATTAAAGAACTTCATTCTGATGGAGATAGAGAGTACATAAGACATGAGTTTGAGGATCTTATGTGAGACTGTGGTATTGTACCACAATGGAATCCACTTGGAACAACACAACATAATGGTGTATTAGAAAGAAGGGACCGTACATCATTGTATATGGTCCAGTCAATGGTGAGATTTTCTACTCTGCCTACCACCTTCTGGGGATATGATCTAGAAACCACAATGTTTACACTTAAACACATACCATATAAATCAATTCAAAAGATACCATATGAGATATGGTATGGGAAGCGTCCCAATGTGTCTTTAATGAAGATTTGAGGATGTGAAACTTATATGAGAAAGCAGTTTTCCGAAAATATTGGACCTAAATTGGATAATTGTTACTTTGTTGGATTCTAAGGAAACAAATGGATACTACTTTTATACTTCATCTGACAAAAAAGTATTTGTTGCTATAGATGCAATATTCTGAGAAAAAGAATTTATATCTGAAGAAATCATTGGTTGGAAAGTAGAACTTGAAGAAGTTTGAGATTCAATAAGAAAACACTAAACCTTTTGAGGTAAAAAAGGAACATGAAGAGTCACAACCCATTGTGGAATCTTAAATTCCTCATGAAACATAGGAATCTCACAGATCTAGTAGGACACGACTTGAGTCTAAAAGATTCAGTTACATTGGGATTCAATAAGATGATGAGTTGGTCATAGATGATGAGCCAACAACTATCTAGATCTGCTTCAAGGACCAGAATATGAGAAATGGCTTGAGGTCATGAGATGTGAGATGGAACCATGCACACCAACATGGTATGGAACTCAGTGGATCCACCTAAAGGGGTAAAACCCATAGGATGAAAGTGGGTCTTCAAGAAGAAGACTGACATATATGGTAACGTACAAACCTATAAAGGTCGATTGGTTGTAAAGGGTTTTAGAAAAGTTCAAGGTGTTGCCTATGACAAAACATGTTCTCTAGTTTCCATGGTTAAGTCCATCTCGATCATGCTTGCCATTACAACTTATTATGACTATGATATATGGCAGATGGATGTTAAAATTGTATTCCTGAATAGGAATCTGCTTGAGGATGTGTACATGAAACAACCTTAGGGTTTTATAAATCCAAAAGAAGCTAACAAAGTATGTAAGATACAAAGGTCTGTCTATTAATTGAAGCAAGTAAATCGGAATTGGAATCTTCAATTTGATGAAACAATCCAAGAGTATGTCTTTAGTCAAAATGAATGTGAACCATGTTTTTACAAGAAGGTTATTGGGAGCATGATCGTATTCCTCATTTTATATGTAGATAACATACTATTTTATGGGGAATGACATCCCTACCTTAGAAATGGTAAAAACCTGGCCAACAAATACATTCTCTATGAAGAACTTAGGTGAAGCATCCTACATCTTAGGAATCAAGGTCTATAGAGATAGATCTAGAAGGCTTCTTGGCCTAAGCCAGAGCAAATAAATTGACTAAGTGATTAAGAGGTTCATCATGGAGAACTCCAAGAGAGGAAACCTACTCATTTCTCATGGTGTCAGTATCACTATAGATTAATGTTCGATTCTTGTGAAGAGCGGGAATGCATGAGTACGATTCGATATGATCTGCAATCGGATCTATCTTGTACACAATGTTATGTACTCGTCCAAATGTCTCATATAACTTGAGCATGAAGAGCAAATATTAGTTAGAACTCGGTGAAAGTCACTAGATTTTCATAAACAACATCCCTAAGTACTTGAGAAGAGCTTACGATCAGTTTCTTGTCTACCATGGTGATGAAGAGTTAGTGGTAAAGGGATACACTGATGCAAGCTTCCAAACTGACAAAGATGACTTTAGATCGAAATATGGATTAGTTTTTTGTGTAAATAATAGAGTTGTAAGCTAGAAGAGTTCCAAGCAAAAAATAGGCGTTGATTCTACAGAAGAGGATGAGTATATTGCTACCTCTAATGCAGCAAAAAAAGCTATTTGGATCAAGAAGTTCATCATTGAACTTGGGGTGGTTCAAGCATCGACAATGCAATAGAGGCATATTGTGACAACAATGGATCCATTGCACAAGATAAGGAACCTAGATTGCATCAGTGTTCCGAGAACGTACAATGACCGTTTGATCTCATACGAGAGATCACACAATGAGGAGATGTGAATGATAAGGGTTTCATCATTTTAATACAAGTCCACACTTGCCAACAACATTATTATAAGGGGAATTCCAATGGAAACAACCATATTTCTGCCTAATGTGATGGTAAACCATCTTTATCTATTTCCCCTATAAGCATAAGTGACTATTAGGAGGTTAAGCCTTCAACTCAAAAGAGTTTACAAAGATGCACTAGTATAGATACCGCTTTTAACGTCGGTTGAAATGGGATTTTAACATCAGTTTTCAAGCGACACCCATGTGGTTGTCACTGAAGGTAGAATCATACATCGTCGATCCTAGAACTGACAACATAGATCTGACCCTGATTACAACCAAAAAAAGCAACGACACCATTATGACCATAGGCATTGGTTATGTATTAGAAAATTGATGTCTATCTCCATAGTGCGAAAAAAATCTGGTATAGTCGTCAGTTTTGTATTATGTAACCGACTCTTATCTCCATGTTCAATTTTTTTTGCCCCGGGTTAGGGCATAACTGTCGGTTTCCTATACTTAAACGATGTCGTTGACATTGGGTGATGGTTTTTATAAATAATCGACGACTATGTATTGGTTTTTTCTTTATTATTAGTTTGTAAGCCTACAGTCCAACTGGTCAGTAGGATGTAGAACATGCAGTTCAGTTCTGAACTGTAGGTTTACAACATCCTTTGATTTCAGCTAAACAACATGCCACAAACCACCAATAATACAAGATGATCAAGATTATATCATGTGATTCACACACATGTAGAAACACAATTAATTCATTCATGTTATTCTAACACATGTAGAAACCTACCATTCCATTCATTCAACCATTTTCACATTCACACACATGTATAAACCTACAATTCCATTCATTCAACCAATTTCACATTCACATACATGTACAAACCTATAATTCCATTCATTCAACTATTTTCACATTCACACACATGTAGAAGCACATTCATTCATTCATCTTCACATTCACACACATGTATATAGATCAAATTTCAAGAAGACAATTCAAAAAAAGTCATTCACACATGTACACATAAACTTGTCTTTCAAAGTTTAGCAATGTCATCAAATACTTAAATAATTATGACGTCAAAGTTTAGAAATGTCATTCTTTATCATCATCACTACCCCAATTATAATAAAAAAGTGTCTCCCTTTCAAATGCTTTTTCCCATTTTTCTCTGATGTCATCAAATTGTTCAATACATCTAAAAACTTTTCCCCTGTAGTGAAGTCACTAGTTTTAAACACTTGCAAAGAGAGTGACATATATATAATTAATAAGTTTGATTTTCATATTATCTAATGAGACTATACTATATATGATGATCAAGAATATATAATACTTGTTCACATGCCCATATCATTGTCTTGTACAATACACTATAAATTTTATCATACAAAATGTTAATAAATAAAAATAAGTATAGTTCACATAAATAATATATACATTGGAGTCAGAAAACTACTTTCACATTCTCCCAGACTAACAATTTCTTTTGCTTGCCCATGTCTCCTCCATTTTTTTGAAATCTTTTAAAGCCCTATACGTTAATGTAACACATTAAATTGTATTACTAAATAGTATTGTTATAATAGATGTTAATGGATATAAATATAAAAACTTTCTCACATGAATAATGGCCTTTTCATTGTGTGTCCTGAACTGTCTAATTCATTTCCCTTAGGGTCTAGATAATAAACAGTCAACGTCTTGGGGACAACAACCAGTAACTCTCAATTCTTACCACTAGAGATAAGATATTTAAAAATGTATAACTCAAAATCTAAAATAAAATGTAATTTTCTTAAGTCCAAATATAAGTGAAATAAACTTACTCAACATTAAATGGAGTTATCATGCTCTTCTTTGCTTTACCAAAATATTTAAAAGCGATAGAGCAATATAAGGTAATTGATGAAGGGTCTTTATGTACACGACTGATCAAGGATGTATTTAGAAATCCCACATGGGTAAATAAAAAATTTGTACAGTCCCTATGTAAGTGGCTACAAAACATAAATTATGTATGCATTAATATATAAGAAAATAGATCACCGTATATAAAACTAGGTATATAGATATATAATCAAAATATCATCATATCCATAGTTCTAGCATAGATGTTTTCAGCAAAGCATAAGTTAACAACTCCAAAATATCTTCTATAAATATATTATTATCATATACTTGGCCTTCAGCCTCCTCCTTAATAGAAACAGTCATAGGACAATTTTTGGGATGCTCGCCTATCCATATTGGCATACCAGCATTGAGGATCTAACGAGTCATATAGATCCTTTGCAAGCCAACCAAGTACTTTAGGAATAGATGGAGGTAGAGGAGGATGAGCTGTAGTGGGTTTCTTCCCTTTGTCCTGTATATATAATTTCATATCAATTGTCATGTATATACATATATACTTTCTTAACGTAATGTACATTTACCATACATGATCAGTATAGATGACATCTATTTTGAGCCACAAGATCACTCCACCTTCTGCTTCTCCAGGTGTTTCAACATCTAGGTGGGCATATGGCAATGGATGATGCCTCCAAGTAGCAAACACAATCCTCAGTCTCACACGAACTACACCATCGGGTATTGGAGTGCAATGAATCGTGTGCCCTGGAAAGTGTGGGTAAGCCTTGCCCTCTGCAACAATGAATTCTTTCCATTTTAGACAACGTGGCTTCAACCCCTACAAATTTACATAGAGTTTGTTATATACATAATTAAACATATCATCTTGAAAAGACTAGCTACTATGTCACTAAAATACTTACAACAGACGTGCTAGGTGGTGGGTCTATAGGATTACTCCCAACCACCTCTATAGGATCACTCCCAACCACCTCTATCGCAGGGGAAGAGCAGCATGCCACATGTACTATTGGAGAGGTAGACTGAGATGTCTGCCACTTGCTCAATGCTTCCTCGACTCTTATCAAGTAACTCATCTACTCTTTTATCAACCAACTGATCTACCTATACATGGCTAAAAGAAATGCTTTTTGATTCATGAATTCCCTTTCCAAAAACATTCTAAAAAAGAATAGGTTACCTTAGCTTTTGAAATTCCTCCTTTTTGGACATGTTTGCACTGTAATGGCCCAAAGAACGCTCTTAGGCCCACTCCAAGTCCTGCAGCCGTAACACTTCCAAGATGATCTAGGTTACTAAGAAAACTGTCAGTTCATCTCTTGTATCCTGAGGGATGAACAAGCCTTTCTTCCGCTACTCGTAAAGATCCCACTAATCATAATCAATAGACACTGGTAAGTCAACATACCCGCTAATCATCATTAATAGAAAATGGTAAGTCAACATAACAATCATCAATACTAATTGCTTTGAGAGTTGAATTTTATCATTTTTTCAATCACCTCAGCAGTTGCGGGATTGTCTATATCTTCTTTTTTGTTTTGCCTCCCAGCTATCCACATATCATGGTGATGCAGAGGTGCGAGAGTAATAGCAGAGGACTCACCAGTCTCAGTATTAGGAGCAGTAGGCTACTGAACGAAAAACATCTGTAGTTTTTGGCGTAGAGCTGCATAGCCACCTGGACCCATCATATGGTCATGCACATTCAGTGCACGCCTTGCTCTTTGAGCATTACTCATAGCCTTGTTAGTAATCACATTGAATTGGTTATTTACAATCAAGATCAAATGAGAATAGGTGAATTCATAAGAATGTATATTAATTATATTGGGAGTGACACTTAATACCTTGAATTCGTCATTATTTCTCCTGGCAACAAAAGCATTCCACTCAGTCGGTTTTATGTAGTTCCATTTCTCAAAGGCTAACTTCTTCCTCTTATCAACATCTCTTATGTATTTTCAGATGAGAGTTGTCCTATAGTTCCTTAGGACCCTCCCACATCATTGCATCACCTTTTTACAATGTAGGCTTTCATCCAGTTCAAATATACTCTTCAATTTTTTATATATTTAATAGAGTATTCTAAAAAATAGAATTGTAAATAACTTTAAAAATAGAATTGCAAATGATAATATCTCACACATAGTTCTTTCCATACTAAGTCTTTCTTTGCTTTAGAAACTTTATGCCAAGATTCTACATTTGCACTACAATGGCTATGAGTAAGAACCCCAAGATATGAAACAAACGAGTTGCGGTTGACCCCAACTGGATTTCCAACATGATCAAAATCAACAACCAATTTTGGTCCATTTCCCATTTGTTGTAGTAACTTGTTCATCATAGTAATGCTCCTGATTTTTTCAATTTTTTTTGCTTCTCATCAAGTGCCACAAGGTTTTCAAGAGGTACATCATCATCCTAAAAATTGACAAAAAAACACATATAGGATATAATTTATAAATGGACATATATATAGCTAGATATAGGTTATATTGTAAAACTTACATTGTGAGGCGGTGCCTCACCCTCATGGTAATCATCATCATGATCACCATACTCATGGTCAGTGATGAATGTATATTCATCATGAAATTCAATTATCATATTGACAGATTCATCTCACTATATATCCAATTTCTCTCACTAAATATCACATTATATCAAAATGTGCAAAATTACTTAATTGGTCCAATCATCATGGATTTAATTGAATTTATGTTGATTTCATGCAGGTTTTGATGAGGTTGAACAGTCAACTGGGACCCACCTTCTCTCACCCTTAGTTCTGACCAATCGATCTGATCAAACGATTTCAACCATTCAGTCTCGCCAAACGATTTCAACCATTCGGTCTCGCCAAACGGTTTCAACCATTCGGTCTCACCAAACGGTTTCCACCATTCGGTCTCACCAAACAGTTTTCACCATTCGGTCTCAAGACCGAATGGATAGTTCCATTTCAAGACTGTTTGACGCGCATGCGAAGACCGGATGCATGCGAAGACCGAATGCATGCGAAGACCAAATAAAGGACTGAAGGACCGTTTTGCCGTAGGGACCGTTTAGCCGCGAAGACCGTTTGGCCATAATACTCTCAAACCGTTTGGAACCGGTCTATGTGACAGTTTAAACATAGAAGACCGTTTGAGATATACCAGTCTGCGAGACCGTATGGAGGAATACAGTAGCGAGACCGTTTAAAGAGATTCGGTCTGCAAGACCGTTTGAAGAGACTCGGTCTGCGAGACCATTTACAGAGATTCGGTCTGCAAGACCGTTTGAAGAGACTCGGTTTGCGAGACCGTTTGCAGAGATTCGGTCAACAAGACCGTTTGCGGAGTTCCAGTCTGCGAGACCGTTTGAATTTCCAAAAACGAATGAAACTGGAGACCGTTTGCACATACATGCAATGCATAGACCGAATGGTCAAATGCACGTATACCGAATGGTCACATATGCAACAAGACCGTTTGGATTTGCTGCTGCCTGAAGACCGAATGATATAGCACGTGCATGAATACCGCATGCAAGCAAGACCAATTCATGCTACCAGCAATGCAAACCATTTGGGCACTTGGCTACCAAATCAAATGAATGAGCAGCTTTGTTTGCTTTGTCAAACCGTTTGAAAAGAAGTAGGTAGGAAACCGTTTGAGTAGGCTGCATGAAAACCGTTTGCTCAGCCCACGTCAAGACCGTCAAAAGTATATACATGGAACCGTTTGGAAAAGATCAAATATCAAAATCGTTTGCTGTTTGCTCAAGAAGACCGAATGAATCACGTGTTCAATCAAACCGAATAGCCCATGCATGCATACATGCAGATCGTGCAAACCGAATGAAGGAGCTGCATAGCGCACATGCATGAAAACGTTTGGTGGAAAGCTGAGCGTAGACCGCTTGCTTTCCCAGCTGATTGACTACAAGACCGATTTGAGAGAATCACGTGAAGATCAGATAGGCATGCAATGATGCAAACCGAATGGAAAAGTAGGCACAAAGCCAAGACCGTTTGCAAAAGTAGCAACCGCAGACGGAATGAGCAACCGGCAATACATTCAGAATAAAGTACGACGCATGCAAACCGAATGGAAAAGTAGACACAAAGCCAAGACCGTTTGAACAATTAGCAACCACAGACCCAATGAGCAACTGGTAATACATTCAGACCATTTAATAAAGTACCAGGCATGCAAAACGAATGGAAAAGTAGGCACAAAGTCAAGACCGTTTGCAAAAGTAGCAAATGTAGACCGTGCGAGTTGTTGCAATGAAACCGTTTAAATGAGATATTTATCAAACTGATTGCTGCTCAAATAACCAAAACCGTTTGGGCACTTAAAATATAAACCGTTTAGACTCACACCATAAGCATGAGGGCCAGATTTGTGCCTATAAATAGGACCCCAAGGGTCCTCATTTGAGATCGGTTCTGGGACGCCGACAGGCTGCCTAGACATAGGTCCGATCCAAATCCAGTGTTATCCATGCCAATTTCATTCCACCTACTGCCCATGTTGCAACCAAGGAGGCTGAGGAGAGAAAGAAGACGGGGCGAGGGAGACTGTCCGGTCTGTCTTGGCATCTCCCGTTCGCGTCCAGATCTACTCCGACACGACGTAGGAGGCCGTATCTTCTTCACCGAGCTGCGACTACCTTCTGTACCGAGTTCCTGGCAGATTTCTCTCTCTTTCTCATCCTTCTTATTTCTCGCATCATGAGCGAGTAGTACCTTTTCGCTAGGGTGCGGGGACTAGCCCCGCTGCCAATGCAAATCATGTTCTTTTGTTAAACTCTCCATGACAATGTATATACCTTCCCATTTTGTTATTAGTTGGTATGTTTGTAGTTGATTGTCTCCTTACTTTCATCTTGTTATGTCCTATATGGCAAAATCTTCTATGTACGGGATGGAATGGCAGTTTACAAGTTCGACTCCTTGACGAGAACTTCTGAAAGGATTCCTTGAGGTTGTAAGTGTATGATCCGTGAGGGGACGAGACATCTAGCCTACGGTGATGCTTCTGTGGTCTAAACATCCCTCAGGGAGGACCACAACCTTAGTTGGATTTTGTATCGTCTTGTTTATCGTCGATGTTAGTTTGTAGATCTATCACCTGCTTGCTTATCAATTAATGCGGTGAACTCCCAAACTAGAAATATAATGGAATTTCTTTGAGGTCGTAAGTGTATGATCTGCGAGGGGACGAGCCATCTAGCTTTTGGTGACGCTTCTGTGTGCCTAATGCCTGTATAGGGGGCCCACAACCTTCGTTGAATTTCTATATCTTCAGAGCCATAAGTAAGTGATCTAGTTGGTGACGAGACATCTGATGCCTAAGGTGATGCTTACGTGAACCTAACGCCCATATGGGGGGTTCTGCATCAGCTCTATTTGGATTGTTATATCTTGCTTGGATTGTTTGTGATTGAATGTGTTTGCATGCGTAGCGGCGGTGAAACTCGATACCATCACAGTGATTCCATATCATTGATCTAAACCCAACTTTAATTCAGCTTTTACTTTCTTGCAATTAGTTTAATTAACCTCAAATCAACCAATCGTTTTAAATATTAGCCTTAACTCGAACTAGACTAGACTGATAAAGATTCTTAAAAACATTATCCTTTGCGTTCGATCCTTAACTATACTGCAATAAGACTCGTCCGCTTGTGGGTGGTATTATTGCACTTTGGTTTTGGTAAAAGCTCGAGGATTTCAACCTCGAGTGAGTTTGTTAGTGCAATAAAATCTCACGTCAGTCATCCATCTAAAAGTGTCATAAAAAAATCAATCAAACATTTAACATTTAACATTTAAAATACAAAAAAATGTAACATTGTACATTTAAAAAATAAAAACATGCCTCTAATATTGAGATCTTTTATCAATTAATATTCCTTCGGTGTGATCTCCATGCACATATAAGTCATCGTTAGCTTCAGTATTTGGTGTTGGCAACCCAACTGAGAATGGACTCGAGTCATCATACTTATAAAAGTAGTCTTCTTAATCTATAGGATCTTCAATAAACTATCTTTTACCATGAAGAACAACCGACCATTTTTCATTTGTAGGATCATCGATATAAACTACTTGTTTCGTCTGTGATGCCAATATGAATGGTTCAACCTTCTCGCCAATCTTTTCAAAATTCACTAATGTGAAACCCAATTCATCCGCTATAACTCCTTTAGTGGTATCAACCCAATTACATTTAAAGAATGGAATTTTGAAATCTACGTAGTCAAGCTCCCATGTCTTCAATGACACGGTAATATAACATTTTAGCTTCACATGGGCTCTTATCTTTTGCACTAGAAAAAAAATGTATACACTTGAAGGGTCACCTTACTGTCATGGATGACACACTTATCATCTTAATGCTTTGTGTAATATGAGAACCCATTTATGTCAAACCCTTCATAAGACATAACATTCATTTTTGGTTTAAAGGCGAGATATTTGATATTTTCAGCAATATTATTTAGTGTTTGAGATAGTTGATGTAAGACTTTATCTTCAAACAACTTAATAAATGTCTTGTTATGCTCTCTAGCAGGCCACATTGAATTGGCTCGAGGATATTGTTTCTTGATAAAATTGGTATATTATGTGATATAAACACTCACTTCGTCGATGTTGTGTAAAATATACAAGTGAGCTTGTTCAAACAACTCACGATTGATTACTTTCATCCGTGATCCTAAAATCTTTTTGCCAGATACTCCTCAATATTTTTGTCATTTATAGGATCATAAGTACCACTCAGAAAGTCATTGAAAAAATCCATAACCTCTCTCACCTTAATACCCTCAATAATACTCCCTTCAGGTCGATAATTGTTTCGAACAATACCTTTAAAAACACTCATGTATCTTTTAAAAGGATACATCCAATGCAAGAAAACTAGTCCCAACATTTTCACTTCCCTAGTCAAGTGGACAAAAAGATGTACCATGATATCAAAGAATGAAGGAGGAAAATACATCTCAAGATGACATAGGGTAACAACCACTTCTCTTTACAACTTATTGAGATTCTCATGAACAATAACTTTACTGCATAGACTGGTGCAGAAGAAACAAAGTCTGGTGATTGTAAACCTTACATGCTTTGGCAGTATAGATCGAATGGACATAGTAAATATTTGTTGCATTAGAGTGTGACAATCATGAGATTTAAGTCTTATCAGCTTTAGATATTTTATTTATACCAATCTATAAATATTGAAAGAGTAACCCTATGGTACCTTAACATTAACTAAGCACTCACAAAAAGCTTTCTTCTCCTTTCTAGACAACATATAATAAGCAAGAGGTAAACATGTTCTCCGATCAATACTAACTATTTCTGTTAATTTTTTCCTTATTCCCATTTCACGTAGGTCCATTCTAGATTTGATCTCATCTTTAGTCTTACCTGATATATTCAATAGAGTACCAATGACACTATCACAAACATTTTTCTCAACATGCATGACATCGATACAATGCCTAACTGCCAAAGAACTCCAATAAGTAAGATCCCAAAATATTAACTTCTTCTTGAATAAATATTTGTCACTTTATTTGGGCATGGTACATTGTGATCTCTTACCAAATTCATTGAAAAAGTCTTTTACTCTATAATAAATAACCTCCCATGGTATAGGTTTAGGCACACTTTGTTCCTCATTCCATCCATTGAACGCTTTGTGCAACTGTCAGTATGGATGAAATTTTGTAAGAAACCTTCAGTGACCAAGATATACAGTGTTGCTGTCACATTTTAGTCATATTGAATCAGTGTTCTCTTCACATATAGGACACACTTTAGATCCTTTTACACTGTATCCATACAAATTCCCTTATGCTGGAAAGTCACTAATAATGAAAAACAACATAGCATGCAAACAAAATGTTTCTTTATATAAAGCATCATAGGTCATCACACCTTCACCCCAGAGTTTCTTGAAGTCATCAAGTAGAGTTTCAAGATAAACGTCGATATCATTTCCAAGTTGTTTAGGGCTCGATATCAACAACGACAACATAACATACTTATCTTTCATACACAACCTGGGTGGAAGATTGTATATAACAAGCATAACAGGTCAAGTACTATGTTGGTTGCTCAATGTCCCATATGGATTCATCCCATCGATACAAAGCCCAAGTCTTAGATTCCCGACTTCTTCACCAAAATCAGGCTTCTTCCACTGTTGGGAATCAAACACATGTCGTAGGATCCCATCATTATTTTTCTAAACCTCTACATGTCACCTTAAATTCTTCACATCTATCAGATTGGCAAACATGTGTTAAAACCATGGTATTATAGGTCGATAGCACATGACCTTGGCAGGAGAACCAGTTTTGGACTGCCCTGAAGTCATTATTTTATACCTTGACACCCCACATTTTGGAAAATCTTTCAAATCCACATAGTCCTTTTGAAATAATACACAATCATTTGGGTATGTGTGTATCTTCTTAGCCTCCATTCCCATTGGGCATAATAATTTGTTTAACTCATATTTTGAGATTGGAAGCTCATTTCCTTCAGGAAAAATTTCTTTCAACAAAGACAACAATGACGTGAAGCTTTTGTCACTCCATCTATTGTTAGCCTTCAACATATACAATCTCAACACAACACTAAGCTTCGTAAACTTAGTACAACCTATGTATAACGGTCTCTTAGCTTCATGCTAAATGTTCCTAAACATGGGAGGTGGATCAGTGTGCTCTACCCCACAACTATCTAAAATTTCATCAATGATGTCTATTGGAACCGGTTCATTCACATCTACGTCATCAGAGGCAATTTCTTCTTCTACAAAAGCACTACTATTGATGCCTACTAATTTTAGTTTTGAAATCTCTCCATGCCAGTATCATTCTGTATAGCCTTGTACAATCCTGTTGCACATGGCATGACTTTTTATTTTTTCACCAGTGTTGACTTTCAAGTTGTTACCACAATGCCTACATGGGCAATAGAACCTATCTCTAGGTTGTTTCCTATGATCCTCCACAAATCTAATAAACTGATTAAGACCATCAATAAACTCTAGGGTGCAACAATTTGGAATGGACATCCATGATCTATCCATTCTAAGATCAAAGAAAAAACAAGTATATATTAGGGTTTAGGGATTACATATTAAGTTAAGGACTTATAGATAGAATATTATTAGGGTTTTAGTGTTTTATACTTAGGGATAAAGATCTAATGATTAGGTTTTAGCATTAAAATATTAGGGTTTAAGGTTAAAATATTAGATTATAGGGTCTTATATATATAACAAATGGGTACCACCTATCCCATTCTTGAACACCTAATCTCACTAGTAAGTGTATAATGTGTATACGGTTTTCAAGAAAATTTCGACATCATTTACCCACTATTTTCCCAAGTACAATGATGTGTATGGGAAAATTCCCACCAATCACTACAACAAACATTCACATCAACGGCCTTTCAGAAATGCCACTGAAAAAAAGGCAGTAAACAGGTCTAGCGGCATTTGTTGACATTTAAAAAAATGCCTCTAGCGCCAATGCCACTAGGAAGATAGTGGCTTAAGTTGTAAGAGCCACTAAACATTTGTCTTTAGTGGCTTCAAATAAATGCCACATAAAGGCCACTAAACCATCATTTGGCATTTATAGAAAAGCCACTATCCATCATTTGGCTTTTATACAAATGCCACTGTTTTGTATAATGTTGTTGTATAAAACGGTTCTGGTTGAATGTAGTAGCTTATGAAAAAAGCCACTAATGACATACTAGTTCTGCATTACTAATTTTTTATGGATTTTAGTCAGTCAATTTGTAGTTCATGATCAAGTTTTCTAATTGAATGACAATTGAAGTTGAACACATTCCAGAAGTATTGGACTTTTTTATTTATAATCAAATGATAATTACATGGGGAGGACATTTTACCTTGCCCCTTGTATTGAATACAACAACATCACATATGACTATATATGGTACATATTGTAGACATGAACACTAATTGGATAAAAACTCATTTTGCACTTAGAGACCCCCCAAAGGAATACAAACTCATTTTCTTACAAAAACATACAGCTCCATTCTAGCATTCCAAGTAGTTGTGAGCTTCTACAGGAGTAGACCTGCTACACTGCAATGAAGGTTCATCCTTCTTCTCAGCTGCAGTGATAGTATTACGGCCATATGGTCATCAGATTCCTCAGTAGGTTCTTACTTCTTCTCTTCCACCTTGGCAGCAGAAGCAGCAGGTGCAGCTGCATAGCCTAAAGTAGCAGCAGGGGCAGCAACAACTGCAAACTTGCTAGGATCCTATAATGAAGTGAGCAAAATGTTAAGCACTTGCATGCAAATGTAAGACAAAAACACTTACAATACTAGCATGTTGTTAAGATAGTATCAGGAAAGATAGAACCATTGCTAAATTTATCAATAAGGTCATCTTCAGTAAGGTGAAGGGCATCAGGGTTGAATACAAATCCACTGTCATAAACTGACAGCACAACCAGTCCATATGAGAAGGGCCTGATGTCGAGCTTGTCAAGAAGGGCAACCTCAGAAGAACCCACCTTCTCAACTTTCCTAATTAGTTCGAAAATGGTGATAATTTCAACTATACCATTCACATTATGTCAGCTGAATAGAGTTTTCCATGTAGCAAAGCTGTAGACATTCAGCTAAGCACACAACTAAGCACATGATAGACAGGGTGCAAAGTTGACAATCTTGACAATTATGTAAAAAGCAAAAGATGGTTATCAAACTCAATGTCACCCAGGGTTCTCATAAAACTATAGTCTATACATAATAAGTTGAAATATTTTTAGTAAGGTATGAAAGAATATAATGATTAATAAGAGCAGAACCAAGTGAAGGCCTTCATGTTGTTATAGATATATCTCCCTTCACCAACTGCAATAACTATTGTACTGAAGTTATCATCAGAAACAACCATGTCTGAAGCCTCCTTGGTAACCTGGAATGACACATAAAAAGAGAAGAAACAATCATTATCAATAATAATTACTAAAAGACAAGAAGATAGATATACAAATTGACATATAGCGAATATACTTTCCTCAGTTCCAGCAATTCCCATGGCAATACCAATGTCTGCCATTTTCAGAGCAGATGCATCATTGACACCATCACCAGTCATGGCAACCACCACATGTAATAAACAACTAACAACAAAACATGCAAGTTGACTATGTAGATCAGCAGGAGGCTTCAGGTCTTCAAATCTATACTAACATGGCCACCGGGAATAGATTCACTATCCCCTGATAAGAAAAAAGAGTTTCCATAATAGATTCACTATCCCCATGAACTGAAAAAAAGCAAAGTGAAGTAGTGAAATGTACCTTATCCAGGAATCCTTAAAACAACCCAAAGCAAAACTGGAAACCAATGTTGGCTAGGCTGCAATACATCAAGAACATGTAAGCATGCACCATTTTGTTGGATTGCATGTAAGACCAGATCCAGGGTGAGGAATCCCATCTTTAAGTCCTAACAGCAGCTCTGTTCTTGGAGATCAAAGGCCAATCACAAGAGCTGAGCTAAAGCCTTTCACAAGAGATGAGAGGACAACCTTAGCTCTCGAGAGTGGCCTTTAATCTCCAAAAACATGCCTTTTTGAGTCCTAACAGTAGCTTTGTACTTGGATATTTAAGGTCATTCTCTGTACATGATCTTAGCAGAGGATCCTTACCATATTTATAGGCTTTTAGGGCCTACATCACAACCACATCTTACAGAAAGGGTATTATTGTAGATGTTGTTTTAACAATTAAGGGAACATGGAGGAACCGATATTACTAAGAGCACCCATTATTTCTTGAGGCTTCTTCCTTGACTTCTTAACCAAAGTAGAGTATGGAAATGTTGAAAATGACTTGTTGTGCCATGGAAATGTTGAAAATGACTTGTTGTACCTATGCAGAGAAATTAGGATGCATAGAAGCATGCGACTAAAATATCTCAGTTACATTTCATACATCTTAATAGCCTAAATATTGAGCAATCATAGAAGCTCAACCACAAGCCATCTTGAGGCGAATCACCACAGCAAAATATGTTGTGTAAATCTCACACACAAGATTCCAAAAACACTACTCATAGCTAAAAACCACTTTGGCTAGGCTGCAATACTACCTTAGATACTACTTTTAGATACTACTTTGGCTAGGCTACAATACATCAAAAACATGTAAGGATGTACCATTTTGTTGGATTTCCTATAAGACCAGTTCCAGGGTGAGGAATCCCATTTTTGAGTCCTAACAACAGCTCTGTTCTTGTAGATTAAAGGCCATTCACAAGAGCTGAGCAGAAGCCTTTCACAAGAGATGAGCTGACAACCTTAGCTCTCGAGAATGGCCTCTGATCTCCAAAAATTGGCCTTATACACAGTGACATGTTGTTTGTTGTGGAAGGCACAAAATGCACAATTCTTCAGAGAAATATTGACTTAGTAAGCTATCATGTAACATGTGATCAAGTTATGATAGAAAAATTTACAGAGAACTATTGACTTAGGAAGCAAAAAAAGACATTCACATTTAGTAGGTCAAAACAAAATATGTTGTGTAAATGTCACACACAAGAAGGTAAGACACTGCTCATAGCTAAAAGAAAAATAGGATTGTCATTTGGCAACATTGTCTACAACAATGGACATGAAACAACAATATCTGGATCGTTATGTACTAATAAAAAATTGGACCAAAGAAACACAATTATAGCTTTCATCTCCCTACACAGTATCCAAGAATGCAATTATCTATCTTTACACTTCATGACCTGCAACAAATGGAAATGACTTTAGATACTAGTTTTGTTTTCAATTATGTCATATTATAAGAAATACTATATGCTCACTTTGGCAGTAAATGTGATTTCAGCCTTGCTAAGACATTGCCAATAACTTCATCCATATATTGATATAGCTCAGAAGGTCTGACTAGAGGTCCGTTGGCCATCACCACAACCTCTACATAAACACAAACACACGATGAGCCTAAAATTGCACGTCCCACCATTTACAAGCGGTCAACCTTAGATACTAGATCGATTGCAACTTTATCATCTTCATCTACGATACTCAGCACATACACTTCCTATAAACAAAATACAATTTAAATAAAAAATTTGTATAAACGTAGAATGATGTGCAATTTACACAAATACAAACATACTTGTCCCTTATAAATTGTTGAATGTCTCATTTCGATATGCACAATTATTTTACCTTTCTCATAAGGCCATCAAAATTCTACATGGAAAATAATTGATACCACACATCTCGTATAAAATGTATTCATACATGGCCATTGCATACATGTTGTGCTAATTGACTGTTTCCTACTCTAGACAAGGCTAGTATATGCTCTATTTTTGCATTTTGTTCTTGAAATTTAGCTTCAAATTCCATCTGTTGTTGTTCAAGCTGATCCTTGAAATTCTTCCTTTGCACTTCATCAGCTTCTCGAGATTTACGGTTCTTGCCCCAGATATCAGAAGGTGATGGTCCAAGTCCATAACCACAAACATATCTTGGTCTCTCTTCTCCCATAACCTACCTATAAATTTCAGCTGAAGTAACATCAGGTTGGTTTCTTCGCAGCTCGTCACCTACCTCTAAAATTTTTTCCTACACACAATAGAACATAGGAAATGAATTTTATACCAAACATATAAATGTTTCCATGTAGTAAATGTAACATAATACTATAGGATAGGAATCCTTGTACCAAAAGTTTGGCGGATTCAATATCAACTATGCTTCCATCTTTTGTACGATGAGTTTTCTCAAAAAACTCAATGGGATCGACTTCCCCGCCTATTTCCACTGTATCATTCAAACATGGTTATTACTAACATCATTTAAATGGATGTCTCCAAATTGTCCAATTGGATCACAATTTTGACTAACTTACATCATGTTTCAGACAAGCAAATGACTTGGTTCCTGTAGTGTGGCTAACCTTTTGAAATGTTCTGCTTGTCTTGTTAGTTATACATGTCCTTTGTGAAAAAAAATTGTAGTATTGTCCATAGTAATTATCTGTGAGTTAAATTAAATATCAATTAATAGATACAAAAAATTACCTTTCCTTTATTGCTCCTCTAGTAATCCACAAGAAATTTCCATTGAGACGTTTCCACACGGGGAACAACTTGTTCAAGTTGTTGTTCATATGGACTATCTTCTACGAAGTATAGTTTCCGTAACTCCCACTTGTGGTCCTTCTATTTCTTTCCCAGTCTCTTCATTGTCCACTCCTTTAATTCTATGTCCATCATTAATTTACTCTACCGATAATAAGGATATCAATTAGAAGCTTCATTTAACCATTTAAAAATAAATTTTAATATTGCACCTTCACAAAATTCCATATGGATTCTTTTTTATTTTCTGGAAATTGTCTCCAGTCCTCGTAGTTTAATGGACAAAGATTGGGATCTCTTGCAATGGTTGTCAAAAAACTTGATAAGTGACATTGGTTTTTACCCACTGGTTGTCCAAATTGATTTATCTGAATGGGAATTTGATCGCCTGGCTTTCTTTTCCAGACTTGCAAACATTGTGTTTGGCCACGTGTGTGATGTATTTGAACTAAGCATTCATTTATATATCATTACATGCAGCACTATAAATGCAATGATATGAATAAACCGAATACCTAGCCCATCAGTAAGTGTTGGCATAGCATTCAACGACTCATCATGGTGATCAGAGACATCATTTTGCTCCATGGTTTCTTGAAATGCATTGCTATTTTGGCTATTACCAGCTCTACTCTCTACTCTTCTTGATTGATTGGACACAGGAACATTGACAGTAGGCATCGGGGGTCGATGTCTTTGACTTGAGCATTCATTCATAAAGGATACAACATAAATGGAAATTATATATCTCTAGATGCAGCACTATGAATGCAATGATATGAATTAACCGATTACCTATCCCATCAAAAGGTGTTGTTGTAGCATTCAACGACTCTTGATGGTGATCAGAGAGGTCATTTTGCTCCATGTGGTCATGAAATGGATGGCTATTTTGGCTATTGGCAGCTCTATTGTCTACTCTTCTAGAATGATTGGACACCAAAGAATTGCCATTAGGCACCCTTGGTCGATGTCTTTGACCTGAGCATTCATTCATAAAGGATACAACATAAATGAGAATTATATATCACTAAAGGCAGCACTATATATGCAATGAATTAACTGATTACCTAGCCCATCAGAAGGTGTTGTTGTAGCATTTAACAACTCATCATGGTGATCAGATAGGCCATTTCTCTCCATGTAATCATGAAATGCATGGCTATTTTGACTATTGGCAGCTCTACTATCTACTCTTCTTGAATGATTGGACACCGAAGCATTTCCATTAGGCACCTGTTGTCGATGTCTTTGACTTGAGCATTCATTCATAAAGCATACAACATATATAGAAATTATATATCATTAAATGCAACACTATAAATGCGATGATATGATTACCTTGTCCATCACAAGGTGTTCTTGTAACAGCAGAGCTAGCAACAATGTTATTAAATTTCCTTGGTCTATCATTTTGAACATTAGGTGGAAGGGAAGCTAAATTTTTTTTGGAGCGATTACTGGATGACATGTTTAAAGCTTTCCAACAACCTTGTGGAGTAATGCTAGGTAAATGAGTCCCCCTACAAGAGTCAATGATGTCGTTCTGATCATTCCTTATAGTTTTCTTATTATGGAAGTTGTCACTTAACTGTCCTCTCATCCTGAGTATATCAAGTCACACAAAAATGAAGACACTTAAAAAAATTTGAACAACATGAAAGGTATTTACTACTCGTTCGGCCATCCTATGCCATCCAACAATTATCCATTCTTAAAAATAGTAAAAAATATAACATTTATGAGTAAGTCTGTCATACAAACAACATAGTTATAATAAGGATAAAAGTAGAACATCACTTTGAGGCGATCCTCAAAGAAAAACATCACTCAAAACCACACCAGAGAAAAACATTTGCAAGCCATCATCAAGATCACATTGGGTACCTTAAATTCACAGTACTTGATTGATTACTAATGTTCATTAAGTAATACAACACAAATTACATTTTTTTATTATTTCCTAATTTAGAAGTTAAAAAAATCATCAACAATTGTGACGGCCGTTATGACTCTGACGTGTCCATTTTGTTGATGATGTTGTGTCGAGGATGGAGTCTCTAGTAGACGAATCTGAATTGATGTTCATGGGGTACAAGGCAGTACCAACGGGCAAGGATTTCACCTCATGCATGCCGAATTCATCGAATGACGTCTCCTCAGATACGGTACAGCCTGGCTCGTGCATATACCATCTCAGGTGAGAAGGCAAACTGTTGTTGTAGTTATGTATATAAGCCTGTATGGTATTGTTGCCAATCAGATGAAGTAAAACCTGGTCCGTACGGCCAATTCCCATTCTCCCAATCCACCCACACCAACTGGTTGTGGATACCAGATTGTCGTCACCATCATACTGAACCTCGATTACATTTGTCGAGTTCCCAAACTTTAAGGTCATTTGATCATCCATGTAGCGTCTTCCATCCAGATGACGTAAATGTTTGGGAATGGTGAGTTGTGCAAGTGTACGCTCGTCTAGGGTGATGTCCAACTTTTCTACTTCAGGGAAAAGGAGTGGGGGGGTAGATGCCCAGGACATAGTGACTATTGTAGGTGAACAGAGACTGCAAAATATTAATACTAACAATTGTAAGTATATATAATGATATTATAAATTTTCAAAAAAAGTAGTATAAATTTGCAAAATATAGAGCAATATATTTTTTAAAGTGAAGCAAGTAGTCCATAAACATATTCCCCATGGTTTCTATCAACATCAACAGGAATGAACCCATTAGAGAATGGGAAACATGATTATCTAGTTTGATGAAACCTGTTCAGGGACCATACAAGTGTACAACTTGTATAAGATCTGAGTGTAGAAGACCCAGAACTTGGAGGAACTGGTGTGCCAGCCAGCTGATGATTCCTGGCCCAAGGCAAGAGGTTGGAGTACATATATAGTAAAGATGTATAATTGGCTATAAACTTCTTGAGTAACAGAACATGCCATCAAAAGACAAAAATTGATTTAGGATATGGAACTGAAGTAACCATAATGCAATGTGTTTACATTAAAGCAGTACTGAGATAAGATGTACACTCCAAAAAAATATGAATCAACCATTATGTAAACATCACTGCATAGAAGCCATGCAATTCGTTCAATATAGAAATCAAGAATGAAAACCAGACTTCCTATGGCAGAGAAAAAATTATTGTTGTTCCACAATGGAATCCCTACATTTTGTGCAATCATAGCTTAGTGTTAATAGCAACTTGACTACATGCCCTTGGTATCTTGCTTCATTGTTGCTTAAAGACCCTAATTTTCAGGGATGGTGAAGGTTTTTATCAATTGGTAGTGCATAACAATATAGACCATTCAAGTTTACGGTAATAAAAAGAAAATTGAAGAAACCACACCCAAAAAAAACATGTATACTATAAGTAATTATACCAAGGTCTTATTCTTCCTTAGACATTTCTGAATCCTAGAATATTACACAAGAATTGACCATCTCATAAACCTTTTCTCTCCTTAGCCTCTTCCTACATACATAAAGATGAGTATCTCTCCCCTGCATTATCCCAATGGTGGCAACCCCTATTCTCATCAGAGAGTGGCAACCCACCAAAGGTGGTGGCCTCAATAAGGATACATTACTTGCCTATTCGTTAATGAATTACAAACAAAGATACAAGAGATGTGCAAACATCACACACCTAAGTGACCACTTTTTAAAAAGTGGATGCTTCATTTTCCTTACAATTTAATACAACAATACACACATTTTTATATGAATACACTAACATTTAGCAAACTTGTATACATAACCAAAACCAATGCGACACTGTAAAATAAAACAACGAAATCATCATATTTCAAGACTGTAAAATAATCCAAGTTTAAATCGAACAAAGAAGGATGGTCGATGGCTTGATATAAATGATTAAGGAAGTGATTGCTAGATAAAAAACAACAGAATCATCATATTTCAAGACTATATTCATAAACCGATTATCATATATACCTTGATAGAATGGAAACTATGAGAATGGATGGGAAAGACCATGTGTGTTTATTGTTTCGTGGGGTGTACTTACCTGTTGCGCGTCGAAGCAGCAGGGTGGCAAACCACCACAGTCCTCGCCAACAGATTGGGAGACTGATCTCTTCCTCGGCATCCCCTCCAATCCTTGGCAACATCGCCGACACCTTAGAGAAGAGCAGAGAGCGTTCCAACAGGTAGCGTCCACAGTCTAGCAGATTACGGCGAAAAGGCTAGCTAGGTCGACTTCGCGGGTTCTGTGAGTAGAGCAAATGTCAGGAGTAAATGTCTCTGCCCAACACATGGAGAAGAGGAACCGTTTTGCAGGCCGGGGAAGCCGCGCGGGAACAAATTTTTTTTACTAATTTTGGCCCGCTCATTTGCTTTGGCAATTTTGAAATGCCACTAATTAATTATAAAAATGCCTTAATTTGTAAGTCTTTTCTATAAACTCCATAATACATGGTTTAGAGGCATTTAAATTACAAATGCCACTGCATTATATAGATAATGGCATTTTTTTAGAAAAGCCAGAGAATAAAAGCCACTAATGGGTATTTTTGTTGTAGTGAATATATGTACTTAGAGAACAAATGGGGAAGTGATGAAACAACCTCATGAAAACCAAATATACATTATACACTTACCTCCTAAGTGAGATTAAGTGTTCAAGAACAGTCTCAAACAGGTGACTATCCAAGATTTACTCCTAATGAGTAAATCTCAGATGGGTTTCTAGGCCAACGGATAATATGGAAAATAAGGTTAAGGTTTATCAAGACATGTTAGATCTTAGAAACATCACATATTTATTGATATCCAAAATAAATAAACACACCAATTATTTATCGATAAAACATTCAATTTGATCAATTCCTCCAAACATACAAACACTTATTATCCAAATTAAACAATGCACCCAAATAGTTTCTTTAATTCAAATTAAAACCCTAGTTACATTTCATCATTCAATTTTACAAGTACTTTGACCTCATATAGTTAAGAAGCATTTTGAGTCATTGTATAATTAAGAACTAACTAATTTATCATTAGGCATATTTATCATCAATCAAATGTGAATAATGTATTGCAAATATCATTGATAGAGAGAGGGAAGACAATCACTTTGAGCAGTAGAGAAACGGGGCTGAGAAGAGAGCTCCTCTTCTGGGGGAGGGCGGAGTTGATATTGGACATGGGCGACAACTGGTGAACTCAACAGCTGGAGGGGGTTGACAGAGTGGTGGGATAGGAGGTATAGTGGCTACCAACTTAGTAGCTGAAGGAGGTCGACAGAGCGGCGATGGAGGAGGCAAGGCGGCGACAGCGGCCAACTGAGCAACTAGAGCTAGTCAAACAACAACGACGATAGCTCTGACATCTTCTAAAGCTTTGCCGTCCTCTCAAGTGAGCAAAGAGGAGCAACAACAGTGGCAACAGTTGGAGGAAGACAAGCAGCCGGGGAGCAATGAAGTGGTGGTGGTGGAGGGGAAAATCACTAGAGAGACCTAGCTCAATCATGATGAAATAGAGAAGAGGAAGATTTTGTTTCTCACGGGTGGTATTAAGTTCACTTTGGTCATCGGTTGTTTGAAAAACCTGATGCCTAATACAATATGCGTTGGTCACATGTGAAAAACTGACAACTAAGTACAATTTTAAACAAAAAAATTTGCACCCAGTTAGGGTTTTAATCGTCGGTTTCTTGGTACACAACCGACGTCTATTAACAAATCTCAACAAATTGTTTAGTTACCATAATTTTTAGTTGGCTAACTAAAACAAACGTCGAAGAAGCATATTGGGAGGAAAATATTTTTGTAGGGACAACATGCGAAAACACCTAGTCGTCGGTTCATGGAGAAAACTAACGACTGATAAGGGAATAAATTTTGTTTCGTGAAGTGTGATTAGTCATTGGTTGCTGATGAAGAACCGATGACTAATAAGAGATAAAAAAATTATGGGACAATGGCGTAAAACCTTTGTCGTCGGTTTCTGCACAACTGATGCCATATTGAAAATTTAGAGGCAACTTTTTTTCCTTGCAAAATTATATTTCACAGGTAATTTTAATCATCATTTTTTTGGCAAACAAACCGACGCTACAATAAAAGTGGTACCCATTCCTTTTGTAAATAGGTCAGACTTCACATATTAGTGATGGTTGTAGTATTTTGCCAACGTTGTTGGTTTATGGCATCGGTTGTTGATGTGTAACTGAAGCCATCAAATGTGATGTTATATATCATTAATGTACTAGTGATGATACTTAATGTCGTATGATATGTAACTGTGTCATCATGTTATGATGGAAATGGACTTGTATTGATCTTTTTCACTACACCAAGCATCCTCCTCCTCCTCACAGTATGAGTTTTTATCAATTAATATGAGAGGCCATCCAACTGTAATATGTATTCAATACAGATACAAAGGTCTTATATCCTAAAATCCCATTCCATATACTTTATTTGTCATAGAACGCAAGCCCCAACATTTATAAAAAATCATTTCGATATTCAAAATATATCAAAGAGATGGCCAATGAAAATAAATGTTGTTAAAGTTCAGTCCTAGTTTAGTACATTCAATTATGATAACATACATCAAGGAAACATAAGGTTAGTCAGGTAATATTAAGCCCCATCTGGAAGTAATAATGCTTCTCAATTATCACTATCTGCCTTGATTATATATGCTAGTCTTGGAAATGATAATTAAGTAGTCCTTCAATATATGTTCTAACATACTTTATCCTACATATGAAAAGAATATAGTCTAACAGATAGAATGTTTTTGGTAATGACATATGAGTAGCCCTTCACTTAAAGAAAATATAGTAAAAAGTCTTGTAGTCTCACTTTGATTCGTAAAACATGGATCATCAAATAATTCTGAATTATGTTGTAGACCATGATGAATGAAAGATTTTCTAAACCATAATGCCAATACTTATTTAGAATTTTGTCTTATATATTTTGATTAACATGGCTATGATGATCTGTCAAGCTTTATTAATTACTAAAAGAATTCTTCCTCTTATCTCCGCTTGCCCCTTTACTTTCTTTGTTTTTTCTATTCAACATGCACAAATGGAATGTGGTAATGGACCAAAGGAGGATTTTAGCAAATCAATTGTCCAAAGAATATGAAAAAGGAGTGGAAGCATTTTCAAGGTGCACAATTGATCATGCATTAAATAGTACTAGACTTCTTTGTCCTTTCCCAAAATGTGATTTTGAGAGCTTGACAAAGATTCCTTGAGTCAACACCTATTTTGAGTCAGTATTGGTTTGACCTACATTCGATGGATACATAATGGTGAGAGAAAAGCTTTTCATATTGTAGATCATGGTGAACCATTTGAGACACATTGCAAGACATGTATTACAATGTAGATGAAATGATTTTAGATTTTGTGACATCCCAATATTTTCTAAAATTAATTCTGATGTGTGACGTCCAAATTGAAACCTCACCTCAGCGAGAATTCCAATTTAAACACCACATACTAGGATAAGAAGAAGAAAATCAGAGGATGTCAGAAGGAAACAATAGTAGCACATGTACATCAACAATAATAAAACCATACAACACATGTTCACCATTCAACATATAATTACATAATGAATTGTTACAACATTTTGATATTACATATTGAATAATAAACTTTAACATATACATGTACTACCACCAAATAATAGGACCTTAAGACAACAGGTCCACCTATACATCAGCTCACCACACAACTCTCAACTATCCTAGATCTCATAGAACACATGTCCACAACCTAAACACAAGATTAAATGTGGTACACATAAGCATAATATTCAAGAATATTGTACTGAGTATGCCTACGTGTCTTTTTATATACCTCTCATTACCAAGCTTGGAAATAAGATAAAACTAATACTTGGCAGTTATAAACAAATATAAAAAAACATACTTGAACAAGAATATTTATTAATGAAAGAGAACACATATTTTAAACACATTTTCCATTATACCATCCATACATTGACCGCAGAAGGTTGAATGCACTGAAGGCCTTATGATCAACTACCAAAGAGTTGGATCATTTCATAATGTGATCATACTACCAAAGAGTTGGATCACTTTATCTTGTAGATGATTTGATAAATAATAAAGGCAATCTTCCATTTAATATGTTTTATTCAATTTTGAGATAATGATGTAACATAATAAATGTCTAAAGAATGATATTACTCAATGTCATATGCCTTTATGTTGAGGACCTAAACAATGAGTTCATACATATGTGAACAGTATATATATTCTTGTTATGTCCCAAGTCAATTATTATTGTGGAAGGTTGTTAGACAACAATAACACTTAAGACTAGAGTGTGTCTTGGTTGATGACAGAATCCCATCAATCATGTTATGTGATACCGAACCAAATACATTGATACTTGTTAGAGAACAATGTATCAAGTAGGCCCACCTTGAGAATGATGCATGTAAACCATGAATGGTAGTCATAATCATATTATATAGTGATGGTGGGGACTATGGTTCTTAAAGCTAAAATCAGTATACTCATCACATGTCATTTGATGTACATCAACATCATTCATTGTGACCTTGAATAAAGGTTGCCATAAATGTGGTGCTTGTGGTGCACTATGACACATGGGGATGACTATGAGTGATGCAGATGGGATTTCCCTCCTATAGGAATTTGATATCCTTGTCACTTGATAAGAGAGACTGAGAAATGTATGGCCATGCACTTATGAGTCAACATTTGATATTGAGCTTGCATAAATCTCATACAGTCTGCTCCAATTCAAGGAACATGGATTGAGTGTTGAAGAGGATGACAATTTCATGCCTTGAGTTCAATTTGGATATTGGAAACAAAAGAACTAAAAAATCATTATAAAACCAATAATAGATTGAAGGTTGAAGTTATTCTCTAACATTCCAATTACTTGGGTATCAATCATGTCTTGCTAGATACCACTCATTTCTTGTGATGTCATAAATTAGTAACGGACATTCACTGCCAACGTAACTTGGGACTTATATGGTCACACCCATAGGATACACCTAGAATAGTTCATTCCAGAATGACTTTTAAATTGATTACTAAAGTGTTTGAGTATTCAATATAAACAACAATTGTTGAAAATTGACTGATAGGACTGTGAACCTACCGGTTCAAGTATTGAACCAATCCATTCAAGTGTTAGGTCAATTTGAACCAAGATTGGCAATAAGGACTCTGAAATGACCGGTTCAACAATTGAACTGATTGGCTCAGATGTCTGAACCAATCGGCTCTAGTCGTGAACCAACCATTTGGTTGATCAATTTGATTGGATCAAGGATTGATGTTGATGTCATCTTGTGAATCAATTGAATATTAATTTCCAAACTGAAAAAAACATGGTGAAACAATCGGTTTAAAGGTTGAGTTGATTGGCTCACATGTTAACCGATCAGTTTATGAGTGAAATGACGGGTTCAACATTTGTAGGTTTAGGAAAATTCATGAAATATTGTCCCTTCAACTCCCACCCAGACTAGAACTCCTGACCCTAACCCTCCTATAAATAGAGGGGTAGTTGAGGCTTTCTAGACACACAACAATAAGCTCTGATAATTGTTGTCATCTTATAGTTGTGGTAACGTGAGAACCCGAGCAAGTTCTACCTATCAAATATGGGAACAACAAGGGAGAGACAATTGGGAGAGCATGTTGATGCTAGCACATTAACTAGGAGAGACAACTCCTTCCAATCTGTTCATCTAGCACGACAAGATTTCTCATGCCTGTATGGACTACTATAGAGGAAAGGAGGCCTTTCCATCTACTAGGAGGATGCAGCCAACCTTCGTCTATGGTGATCCACTAGGAGTCCACCGTTGACAACCATCCAGCTGCAACTTGAAGAAAATGTGCACACTGTAGCACAGGATTGTCACTGGACTTGCTCCATATAAACATTGCAACCCTATTTCCCATCACATAGTTGTCGACGTGATCTTCTATTCAAAAGGAAATATGGCAGTAAAATTTTTGTTTCCACTGTCATATTTGATGCTATATTTCCTAATAAGATCTCCTTCTTTGAGATTCGTTCTTTGCATCATCATGTCATGCCACACTTCATTTCTCTATTTGTAGATTTTTGCATTTTCATATGAATCCCGCCAGAGCTCCTATAGTTCTTGAAGTTGCAGCAATTACTTTTCACTTACTTTCTTTATGTCGAAGTTGAGTAACTTGATATCATGTAGGACTTTGTGCTCCAGATCTAGAGGGAGATGGTAACAATTTCTATATATGAGTTTGTATGTCATGGTACCAATGGTTGTCTTCAATGTTGTCTAGAATGCCCAAAGTGCATCATCTAGTTTGAGAGCCCAATCTTTCCTTGAACTTGAAACAATCTTTTCTAGAATTCCCTTGAGTTGTCTATTAGATATTTCAACTTGCCAAACAGTTTGGGTATGGTATGGAGTAGAAATCTTATGCTGAACTCCATACTTGGTGAGAATATTATTGAAATTTTTCTCATTGAAATGTGTACCTCCATCAGAAATGACATCTCTTAGAATTACAAAGTGAGGAAAGATGATCTTCTAAAATAATTTGACAATTGACTTTGCATTCAAAGATTGGGTAAGAATAACCATTATCCATTTTGAAACATATTTAAAATCAACCAAAATATATTTACAACCTCAGGAGGATGGGATTGGGCCCATGTAATCCACACCCCATACATCAAATACGTCAATCTCAAAAATGGAGTTGAGAGCCATTTCATATTTTCTTTATATACTTCCCATCCTTTGGGATTTATCACAAGCTTTGACATAAGCATGAACGTATTAGAATAAAGTCATCCATTAGAAACATGCTTGTAAAATCCTTGTAACGGTATTTTCCCCTCCAAAGTGTCCTCTATAGGAAGAAGAATGACATTCATATATGATGGTAGGAATTTCTTCATCATCTACACAATATTTGATCAGCCCATATGTTCCTTGTTTGAATAACATCAGGTCATCCCAATAGAAGAATTTGGCATGATGAAGGAACTTCTTCTTTTATTGGTAAGTGATATCAGGGTGAAGGTGTCCAGTGGCAAGAAAATTGGCAATATCAACAACCAAGGGTATTGGAAAAGAACCAATAGCATAAAATCTTTCAACTAGAAGGTAATGATCATTTGGAAGAGGGTTTGCTACATCAATGTTCAGATGTGAGAGGTCATCAACAATATTTTCTTTTATACATGTTGTGTCCCTTATCTCAAGGTCAAACTCCTAAAACAATAGTATCTAGTGGATTAAATATGCCTTTGCATCTTTCTTTCTCAACAAATAGTTTATAACATCATAGTCAGTGTAGACCACAACCTTGGATCGTACAAGATATTGTCTGAATTTGTCAAAGGCATGTACAGTTGCTGGTATCTCCTTCTTCATAGGGGAATAGTTGATTTGTGCTTCATCCAAGGTATTATTGGCATAAAGAATAGCATGGATTTGGTTGTCCTTAATTTTTCCATGAATTGCAACAACATCATAATCACTAGCATCACACAAAATTTCAAATAGTGCATTCCAATATGGAGGTTGAATAATGGGGGTACAAATGAGGGCATCCTTCAACTTCTTTAAAGTGACTTGGCAATCTTCATTGAAAATAAAATCAACATCTTTAGCAAGGAGTGGGCACAAATACTTGGCTATCTTTGAGAAATCTTTGATAAAACACCTATAGAATCTTGCATGGCCAAGAAAGTTGCGAACATGTTTCATGGATGTTGGAGTGCACATCTTTTAAATTGCTTCCCTTTTTTCCATGTCAACTTCATACCCTTGTTAGAAACTACAAGTCCTAGTAAAAATCCATATTATACAAAAAATGGCACTTTTCCCGTTGAGTACTAGATTCACCATTTTGCAATTTGAAGAACTTTAGATAAATTTGATAGATAGTCATCAAATTAATTTCCATACACACCAAAATCATCCATGAAATCTCCATAATTCCCTTGATGAAATTAGATAAAATGTCCATCATACAACATTGAAAAGTCATAGGAATGTTACAAAGACTGAATGCCATTCATATGTAGGCATCAAGATAATAAAGATATGAGTAATTAGCCAATTTTTTCTTGGTCCGGTGGGTATATTGGTATTTAGTAAAATCCAAAATAGTCATCAAGATAACTTGAGTTATTGGCCAATTTTTCAAGAATATAATCAATGAAAGGCAAAGGGAAATGATCTTTATGAGTTTCCTTGTTTAGTCTCATGTAATCCATGGACATGCACCACCATGTGACTACACATGTTTGGATCCTCTCATCATTACCTCCTTTAATAACAGTTGCACCCCCTTTTTTGGGTACTACATGAATAGCACTCGCCATGGGCTGTCACTAATTGGAAAAATGATACATTCATCTATTAGTTTAAAATTTACTTTTTTTACAACCTCTAACATATTTTGATTCAAATGTCTTGGAGGTTCAACGCACTATTTAACATCATCTTAAAATTAATATGGTTCATGCAAATGGAAGGATGAATTCCCTTCAAATCATCAATGGAGTAGTCGATAACATCTTAGTACAAACAAAGTTGAATATGTAATTTAAGTTCGTGCTCATCAGTTAAATCAGAGTTAAAGATAATGGGAGAAGTAGAATTGGGATCAAGAAATGCATACCATATCCCTAGTGGAAGGAGTTTTAGTTCTACCTTTTTCTCTGGTGTGGATTTTCTGGAGTCATCCTCTAGTGGTGAATTTATTCATTGGTTGGATGTGAATCAAAGATAAGAGTAGAATCTAAAATTTTAGTTCATCCTTCTTCACAACAG
Source organism: Alisma plantago-aquatica (assembly GCA_963693085.1). Classification (NCBI taxonomy): domain Eukaryota; kingdom Viridiplantae; phylum Streptophyta; class Magnoliopsida; order Alismatales; family Alismataceae; genus Alisma; species Alisma plantago-aquatica. The sequence continues at coordinate 1,491,920,488 of OY856409.1, forward strand.
TCAATTATGAAATCCAAAAAATCCTCATTTTCTTCTTGAAGCTTACCAAGACATTCAATAAGACACGAATCTCATGTTTTGTTTGAAGATTTCATGGATTCAAAAATTGAGAATTCCATAGTTTCCTCTGACACCTTAAGAGTGAGTTTGACTTCTCACAAATAGACTATACAATCAACAGTTTGAAGAAAGGGTCTTCCCAAAAGAATAGGGTTGAAAGGAACTTCATTCATGTCTAGAACAACAAAATCTCAAGAAACATAAAATGTACCAGCTTGCATAGGCACATCTTCTACAATACCTTTGGGATACTTGATAGAATGGTCTACTAATTGAATTGCCATTTTAGTTAGCTTCAAATCTCCACAATCAAGTTGTTACCATAGTGCAAAGGGGATTAGGTTGATGCTAGCGCCAAGGTCAACTAGATATTTGCTAAATGTGGTGTCACCTATCTTGGAAGGAAGGGTGAAGGTGCCAACAACATCAAGTTTCTTTTGTAATTTATTTTGGACGATAGAACTCATCCTCTCTAATAGCATGACCATATCCACTTGGTCAAGGCTTCTCTTCTTAGTCAAGATGCCTTTAAGAAACTTTGCATAGGATGGCATCTTAGCAATGACTTCAGCCAAGGGAAGTTTGACATAAAATTTGTTGAGTATGTCAATGAATTTATTGAATTGAGCATCATCCTTCTTGTGTGAAAACTTGTGAGGAAAAGGAATAGTGCAAAGAAGGTGGTGCATCAATTGCAGTCTTATTTCCTTACTTCTCATTGGAATGATCTTCTTTATCAATAACATCATTGAATATCTTCTCATTTATCAGTGAGGGTCTTTCAATCATAGCTCCACTCCTTAGGGTAATGGACTTGAAGTCTCTTGGATTCATTTCATGTTGTCTTGGAAGTGACACTGAATGGGCCTTCTAATTGTCTAGAGCTTGTTGTGTGATTTGATTCTCTAGCATCTTTGTAGGAGTAACAATGTTGTTAACCTCTGAAGAGAGTTGAGTAATAATATCTTTGACAAACTTCCCATAGTTTTGAAATTCACCATTTTGCTAAAATTAGTTTGACACAAAGTTCTCTCGTAATCTCTCTAGACTAGATTATGGTTGGGAGTGTTGTTGATTGTAGCTTTGGTTGTTATTCTTAAACCTTGGTGGGTTTTTGTTCATGAACTGTCAGTTGCCCATTGGTTGTCATTGATTTGGATCTTGTAGATGGATTAGATTTTGAGAATTGCTTTTGTTTCTGTAGGAGGATTTGAGACGATATTTCCATCCAGGGTTGTAAGTGTAGGAGTAGGGATTGTAGGGTTGCTTGTTCCCAAAACATCCTACTACACTGGTCAATTATGGCATCTCCTTAATATTTAATTATGGGGAAAACAAGATGAAAAATGGTGCCCTACAACTCCACATACATCACACACTTGTTTAGGTGCTTGGATAGGATGGGTTCTTAGCTTTTAAAATTTCTTAGAGAGGGCATCCAACATAAATTCAATGAGATCAACTACATCAACAGTGTGCTTTCCACCTGAATTTCCTGTAGAAGAGCTTGAACAAGTAGGCTGGTTAGCCCTATCTGATCTCCATTGGAAATGGTTCAGACCCATGTCTTCAATTAGATCATATGCTTCCCTATAGCATTTATTCATTATGGCTCCATTTGAACCACCATCTACAGTCATACATGTATTGTAGAGTAGCCCATTGTAAAATGTTTGACATAGAAACCACTTGGTCAAACCATGGTGAGGGCAAAGACATTGAAGGCCTTTAAATATCTTCCATGTATCATACATCTTTTTACCTTCTTGTTGATTGAAATTGGTGAGTTGGATTCTTATTTGCAATGTCTTGATGGGGGAAGTACTTAGCAAGAAAGACATTTGATAGCTTGTCCCATCTTTCAGTGGACCTCATAGGTTGAGAAGAAATCCATGATTTTTCTCTATCCCTCAAGGTAAAAGGAAACAATAATAGGCATAGTCCATCAGTACGAATGCCATTTATCTTGAAGGTATTCACATACTACAAAAACTCATCTATGTGAAGATTAAGATCTTCTATAGGAGTTCCTCCAAATCTGTTCTGCTAGATCATCTTCATAATAGTGGGGATGATAGAGAAGTTATTAGCCTCAATAATTGGATGGCCAATGGATCCACACATATTTATTGCAATAGGTAAAACAAAATCATTTAACAACTGGTTTTCTTGCCAGACTGGCTCTTGATGATCATGTGAAGATGTTGGTGAATATGAAGGTGTTAAATAGGGAGATGGTGGCTTTGAATTATCCAAGTTTGAATAAATTTCACTCATCCTTGATCACCTATGACTATTGAATGTGTGTTCGATCTTTGGGTCTAGAAATATGGATGGTTTAAGACCCCTTTTGGAACGCCGCATTCAATGATGTAAAAAAAATAAGGGAAGTGGGTTATACAAAAAAATCACAAAATACAATAGTTGAAATGATTTTTGATATGGTGAATGATGGTGATCTATTAGAGAATACTAATCAACACTCTTACTCTAACTAAAAGTATTACAACTCCCCGACAATAGTGCCAAAAACTTGTTTGTCATGTCTACAAGTCTTAAATTTATAAATGGGTCTATGTAGTATTATTGAGGTCATCCAAGGAGCACGATCATGCTAGGTGTAAGAGTATTAAACTTTCAATAATATAAATAGGTTACAAAAGGATGATTACTTTTAGATTAAACTAATAAACAAGCCAAAAGAAACCAGTAATGCTAAACTTGTAAGACAATTAAGATCAAATTAATAGCATATTGGATATGATATTTCACTTCCACATTAATAAGTTAAATAAAACCAAGGAATTTAAGCATACTAATCAATCATACAAAGGAGGTTTGCTGTCATCACACACCTCCCAGTAATGTGACAGTTCTAACTCCACATAGCACTCCCATGCTTATGCTTTGTTTTGAACTACAAATTGTGGATCCTCAACCTAATCCCAACTACTTTTGTAGTCAAGGATTTTTTTTCCAATATAGCTACTCTTTACTTCATAAAATATCTTCCCATATTATAGAAAGAAGCTTACAACATGCAAGCAGGACAGCCAGTTGTGCAAACAAGTGAATAAGCACTGAAACATATCTTGGAATAGTAAATCAACTAGCATTAAGAATGAATTTTGAGTTGACATAAGTTATGACATGGGAGATGCTCTCCCATGCCTAAAATTTGAGTTGACATAAGTCGTGACATGAAAGATGCTCTCACATGCCTGAAATTCGAGTTGACATAAGTTATGACATGGAAGATGCACTCCCATGCCCAAGAAACAAAGTTCTTCTTGCACATAGTCATGAAATATAGGTACAAGAAGTAAACATCAGTAGAGAAGGGGGAATAACAATGGAATTAGTAGGAGTTGAAAAAATGTAGGAACTCTGACTGGAAGAAAAAGTTTCATCCTTGCAAGGACTCCTTCTCTATCATCCTTCTCTACCTAGTAGTCAGAATGGAACGGAGAATGTCTTACTCCAGTTTGTGAAGAGAAATGGAGTAGAGAAGAGGTTCTCTCTTGAGTGACTACCTTGTCTTCTCCTAAATCACCTCCTTTCTCCTATGCTCTACTCTTTAGACAAAAATTCCTTCAGATGATGAGTGATAACCATTGCATAAGTGTCATTTCATTTTTAAAAATGAAGAACACTTGTTGTCAAACATACAAAAATCACTGACGATACAACATGTTTGTGAAGCAACATGGCGTGTTGCCTCCAACAACTAAATGTTGAACTTCCCCACTCAAAATATACATTGCATGTTAGTTGGCTAACATGCCATGTTGCTGATAATCAATGACGATATGGCAAATCTGGACAAAGTGAACACAATGTGTGTTAATAAACACACGTCGTGTTACCAGACATGGACTTCAAAAAAATCTTTGAATGAAGAGACATGACGTGTACTGAGAGACACACCATGTTGATGCTCATAAGGGAGTAACATTATCTGTATGCAACATAACACACCGTGTTCAACAAATCACACGTCGTGTTTCTTTTAGAAACTTTGAGAAATTCCAGTGTCAGATTTTGATCACATTAACTGCATTTCATCATAATTATTGTGTACCTATGATAGCAAACATGAAATGAGTAAAGAGAATTATAAAGTGGGATACATTATGATTAGAGGAAAAATGAAGTACAAAGTGGACTAAAAATGTGTGCAAAAGAGGGCAAAACGTCTATATATAATGTGCACATTAGATATCAAATATGAAAATGAACACTTTGTTTACACGAGGGTTAGTGGGAGCATAAGTGTATTTATCATATTATATATGGGTGACATATTATTGACGTGAAATGAGATACCTAATACATAGTTGGTTCGGACTTGTTTGGGAAATATCTTATATATGAAGGATTTAGGGTATATTCTACAAATGAAAATCTATAGAGGTAGATGTAGATGACTTCTTGTTTGAAGACAGAGTACATATATTGATAAAGTGTTGAAGAGTTTCACCATACATGATTCTAAGAGATAAACTTACCCATGTGTCTCAGAATACATCTCTCTAAATCACAATGTCACATTATTTAGAAGAGAAGAAATAAATAAGATTCCCTATGCAAATCTACAATTGGGTATATCATGTATGTAATGTTATGTACATGCCAGATGTCTCAGATGATTTAAGCGTAATGAGTAGGTTCCATTTAGATTCTAATAAAGGTCATTGTATTGTTGTCAATACTATCCTAAAGTACTTGATAAGAACAAAGGATCAATTCTTTATATACTAAGGCAGAGAAGAGCTACTTGAAAAGTGTATATTGATGCAAGCTTCCAAACCCACAAGTACAATTAATGATCTCTATTTGGATTAATATTTTTTGAAACAACAAATCTATAAGTTGGTAGATCAATTCTACAACAAAATCCAAGTAAATTATTGCATACAATGAAACAAAGGAATCAACCTGAATAAAAAAACTCATTAGTGAACTCGGGGTGGTTCTGACCATTAAGGATATAAGATATCGTTTTTGTGACAAGAATGGAGCCATGGATAGGCTGATTAACCCAGTCTTACATCAGTGTTCCAAGAACATACTATGACAATACCATCTCATACAGAGATCATACAATGAGGATATGTAAAATATTGTAGATTACTAACTTAAGGCAAAGTTGTTCATATGTTGACAAAAGTACTTTAATAAAAGAAGCGTGATGGTCATGTTATATCACTTGTAATTGGATTCATGAGTGAGTGGATCTAGCTTAAGTGAGATATAGTTGGTCGTATGGCTTGATAGACATCATGTAATTATTTTATAAGGGAGCTATTTCATATGATTTTATTATTAATAATAGAAAATTACTATTATGTTTATTCTAATATTGAGAAAATAAATAACACTAACAATGTCCTATGAATGTTTTAACTTGAAGACATATGGTTTAAGTTGAACACCTAAACATTAGACCATATGTATACTCAACAATATTCATTCTTATTATTTCCATAAGTAATTACCATTGTGGATATCTTAGGACAACAATAATATATAAAACTAGTGTGTATGTGGAATGATGATTATGCATTTTTCATCATGATATTCAATATCAATTTAGATACATGGGTACTTTTTAGAAACCAATTCTAGTGGATAGACTTTGAGAATGACACATGAAATCCATGACATGGAAGATATGGTCATATCACAATCTGACATTGGCGACTACGATCCTTATACTTGAAGTCACTAAAATGATCACATGTTGTTCTATAGACTTAAATATTATCCAATGTGACACTAATAAGGGTTGTCGTACATATAATGATTAGGTACACTGTGAAACATATGAATTGTGAGTGATGTAGATAGAATTTTCCTCTCCATTAGAGTTATGTCCTACAAACTTAACAAGTAGGGCTATGAATTCATGGTCATGCTCATGTTATTTAGTATGTGATATTGAGCTCACACAATCTCAATAGTCCACCTTGGTTCAAGAAGCATAGATTGAATGTTAATAGCATGAAAAATCTATGCAATGGGTCTAACATGGACATCTATGACAATTGGATTATACACTCATGATAACATTAGTCACTTACATGTTGAAGTATCTCTCAACTTATTCAAGTTACTTGGGTATAATTGGTATGTTGTTAAACACCACTATTTTCTTTTGTGGTCTTTGACATCAGTACCAATGTAACATGAAATCTATAGGATCAAACACATAAGGATGCATAAGGGAATTGAATTTTACATTTACACATATGATTAGAATGGTTATAAACATGCACATACTGATTTCTACTGAATTGATAGACTGGCAAAGTAGTTAGTTGACTATATAGTTTGCATTAACTGATTAGTATAGTGTCACTCGAGTGAGTGGTTACCATTTAGATAGGTGACCAGTCGGTTGGTGAGAGGTCAATGGATGGAATAAGGGTTGAATTAATGGATCAGTCAATTTGAAATAAAATGGGACAAACATAATCGAAATGGAACTTCCTTTGTACATGCTAAATGACCAATTAGACGCCCTATCAGATGTCTGGGAGTCAAGAAAATCCTATTTCAGTTTTGTACATGAGTTACTATTAGGAACGTGATTAGATTTTTGGAAATACAAGTCGATTAATTTCCAATATATGGTCCCTACTTAAAGATCCTACAAGTAACTTCATGTTGAACAGAGTCATCCGCATGTCAATGGGAAACAACCCCTTATGAAGCTTCCTATCATCATAAGTAGGCTTGAAAAGCTTGGTTTTATACGTATTCAAAACAAGAATGAACCCTCCACCCATACACTAAATGATGAATAGTGTTTCTAGTGTCAAACCCTATTGCACTTAGTAATTATCATTTTAGAATTTGACATAAATCTTAGAATGTGCTTTATCAAGAACTAGACATATACCATTACAAATCTAACTTAAAATGTAAGAAATTGTGAATGAATAATATTTGAAGTGTCAAACCTTTTACACTAGGTAAAATGGTTTAAATTACCAAAATACGTCATTTATAGACCTTGGATTTATCTTACATACAAATATCTTAAATAAGAATAATTTTTTTGCCTTATTATATCTAATTTAAAATTACTCAAAAGAAGGCATTTATAGGCCTAATTTTATCTCACACACAATTATCTTAAATTTGAGTAAAATTTGTGACTTAAACATACATAATTATGTATGCATAGTGTTTTAAACCCTTTTGCACTCGATAATAGGATTTAAAGTTACTGAAGAAATGTCATTTATAGACCTAGTTTTATATCCACAAATATCTTCCAATATAAAAAAAACTTGTGTTGATCAAGTCAAGATAATAATTCAGAGTCAAACAAACATGAATGGAGCAAGTCAAACAAAACAATGTTTGTATGCATTTTTGGCATGATCATGCACCACTAAGTCATTGCTAGATTGTTGTACATGTTCTAAGCATCATACATTGTTGTACTGAACACTTAACGCTCACAACTAATAAACATAAATTATTTATAGACCTAATCATCTTCTAGTATACAAAAGTATATAGATTTTGAATGAAATTCATGCCTTATCATATATGAAATAAAGGGAATGCATTGTGTGTAAAATCCATTTGCACATAGTATCTTAGGTGATGATAGTGATGAAACGTAGTTATCTATAAACCTAGTTGTTATCTCGTGCATAAATATTTCATGCAAACAAATTTCAAACCTCATTCGATATTTCCTAAACAATTTAAATAAAAGATTGAAACACTTGATGAGCCATATTGAATTTCATTGGAACTCATTATTGGTTTGATAATATTTATATTGAAAAAGAAATCACATCATCATTTCAATAACAAACATAACTACACTAGAAGAAGTAAAGAAAAAAAAGTGAACATAGCCAAAATGAACATTGTCATGTGTGTCATGAAAGTATCTTGGATGTGAAAGGATACTCATGCCCTATAAAATCAAACAAAAATAACTTGAATATTGTTCCATGTGCAAAATGTTGGTATGTATGCCTAGAGAGCCAATCATATGATGATTGGAGTGTGGCATTAGATTGTTGATTTGATAATAATAAAGGTAATCATGTCTATTATGTTTAACTTAGTCATGAGATGATGACAAATACATAGTAGATGTCTAAAGAATGATGTTACTCAATGACATATGTCTTCAGGTTGAGGAACTAAATGATGACATCATATGTATGATAAGAGTACATACATTTTTGTTATGTCCCTTGTCAGATATTACTGTGGAAGAAAATTGGAAAACAATAATACATAAAACTAGAATGTGTGTTGACTGATGATAGAATCTCATTAGTCATGATATATGATATTAAGTCACTCACACAGGTACATGTTAGAGAGAAGTGTATTAGATAGACCCACCATGAGAGTGATAAATGGAGACCATGGAATGGTAGTTAGAGTCATCTCTCATAGTGATAGTGGTGATAGTGGTTCTTAGACCTGAAGTCACTACACTCATCACATGTCGTTGGGTATAGTTAGACATCATCAAACGCAATATTAAAATACAAGTTTCCATAACAGTGATGATTGTGTAGCTTTGACACATGGGGATTGAGTGTAAGTGATGTAGATGGGATTTGTCCCTCCTACAGGAGTTTGATATCCAAGGCCTCTTGATAAGAAAGACTGAGTAATGTACGACGGTACTCATGTGATTCAATATGTGATATGTGAACTCACATGTATCTCAGATAGTTTGCTCTGGTTTAAGGAACATGGAATGAACTTTGAGAGGATGACGATTCCATGTGTTGAGTTCAATCTGCATATTAGGAACAAAGGAACTATATCATCACGGTATCAGTAATCAAAGATTATAGGTTGAAGTTCTTCTTCAATTTTCTGAATTACTTGGGTAGCAAAAATGTGTGACTAGGCACCACTCTTTGCTTGGGATGTCATAAGTTGCTATGGACATTCACCATCAATGTGATTCTGGACCTATAAGGTCAAACACATAGGACATACTTCGATTAAAGTAGTATTTTCATAAATGATGTTTAGATTGAATGCTAAATGTGTTTAGATATCCAATTGAACAATATATCAACTAAATGGATTCAAAATCATCATGTTCAAGTGTTGTATTGATTGATTGGAGTGTCAGGTTGATTGGAAATTGAATTGGTTGGTTTCTACATGATTTTGGACACCAACCGATCAGCTCACTGGGTGAATCGATCATCTTAGGCTGGTGAGATGGCAATTTCACTTAGTTAAATGAGCAGCTCTAGCCATTGAGATGATCAGTTCACTTAGTGAACCGATCGGCTCGAACAGGCCAGCCAAAGATTCTGATGTTTTCCAAAATCATGAAAAAAGTTATTGCTACAAGGACTAATGTTGGACATTAGTTAGAAACAAATTGCGAATTCAAATGCAAATAAGAAACTTGTGAAACAACCATCTTATTGTGTGAGATGACTATCTCATTCACCAAATGACCATTTGGGAGTGTGAGACAATCGTCTCACTTACCAAACAACCGTTTGAGAAGTGCAAGAGGTTCGTCTGGTAGTTTGCAGGATCTAAAAAATTTATGATTCCAGACCCTTCTACTCCCATACCGATCAAGAACTATGACCAAGGACTCTATTATAAATAGAGGGGTATTGGGGGCTTCCCAAGACACACAATTGAGAATTAGTTGCTATGAAAATTGTTGTTCTCTCTGGTTGTGGAAACCAATAGGGAGCCAAAGCAAGTCCTACTCATCAAAGGGTGGGATAACAAGGGAGAGAACAATTCAAGATCCATTGTGGGAGAGCATGACGATGAATAGCACATCGATAGAAGGGAACAACTCCTTCCTTTTGGCTCTAGTAGTACAATGTGGAGCTCTTGGTGGTTCGTATGGACTACTTGTTGTCTGTCACGTGGAGGTTATCCTCAACCGCCGTTCATGGAGGAGCTTGTTCGTGAGGATTGTTCGAGTGTTGATGTTGTCTATGGTGAAGACCATGAGCTACACAAACACCATCCAAGAGGAACTAGATGATAATTTTGCATCTACAATGATGACGATTATGTCGGTGGACTTGCTCCAAGACCAGGCATATCCTCAAAACCATCATTTCCATTATATAGTTGTTGAAGTGATTCACTGGTTTATGGGAATATGGCAATAAATTGTTTGTTTCCACTGCCTACATTTGCGCTCTATTTTCCAACAAAGGTATTAGAGCCACGTTAATCTCCTATATTTTGGGATAATCAATATGATTGGATTTTGGTTTCATCATTCAATTATTTCATGCAATGAAAATAATTTCTTTTCCAATCATATACCACAATAAACCCAAACTAATATACAAATATATATATATATATATGCAATTTACACGGGTCACCCTAAAAGCGAGTTTTGATGGTGGATTTGTTGCATGGTTATGGCCAAGATCCCCTATTATTTGTGTATGGTTGTGTGGTTGGTTTATCCTATTATATCTCAGTCTGTGTACTGAGCCTCTAACTTATCTTCTTAATGTAAAATTAGTTATTTCCTACCCTCAAATATAACTTGAGCTTTCTCTATAATCATGTAATAATAGGAAACTTTACTTTCTTGTTATGACAAAGTAGAAAGACATTCTGATGACACCAACTAACTGTCTTAGAGAAGAACCGACTGGCTGGAGTACTGAGGAGGAACAGAAGGACAAGCCAAACCGATCCCCTATTGGACCCAACCTATCAGTTAGAGGAGCCAGCATATGGTGGAGAGATGAACCAGACGACCGGTGAGATGACCAAACAAACTACCATGAGGTGAGCCAACCGGTTTAAAGGTTGAACCTTACCACCCATATTTCCAAGCAAGGCTCTTCATCAACAACATGTTTCTGCATGTGATGTAGACTAAGGCTGTGGTAATTCCTTGAGGCTCCAAGGAATTACATTAGGCTAGTCATAACCATCACTTTTTATTTATTGCATATTTTCATTGTGGGATATAACATGTATATGATATGTACTACGTATGTGGTGATTGGATAAAGTGTATGTATTTATAAATCCAAAACCCCTCTATGCAATATTAAGTCTTAGATGCTTTCCATAAGAAACACACATGAAAAGCTTGATCGACCAATCGTGGGCACACCCTAGTATGGTGCACCATCTATCTCATGGAAGTGTGATGGTAGATATGTGGGTCTTCTCGAGTAGGGTGCATACTCTATCGTGTTGGATTTTGGGTCAGGCGTAACTAGGTGACCTTAATAGGATTAAGTTCCTAGAAGCATAAAGATGGATTGTGGTAAGAAGTTGTGCACACCATCTATTAATGAATTGCATGAGATGCAATTGCCAAATGGTGCCTACCTTAATAATTGGTCATGAGCACCAACATTGGTTGGGTATTGACTTAATTATTTTTTATTTTGGCTCACTAGAAGGTTGTACGCTGCAATCTTCTGACATGATACATGAGGGTAAGTAATTTGAACAAAATAGTGAGAGATATAGTTAATTAAAAACCTAATTAATATTGTTAACTTATCAAATCAATCAAATAAAAAATGTTTTAAAAAGTTGTAATATTTTATTGTAGAATCAAATGTCAAACACAAATACATCATGTTGCAATCAATCCTTGAAAAAGGACAAATGGGATAAAGTTCCATGTCAGGTTAAGGATTTTGAGGTGTTCTCAATCATGAGAGAAAGCTCTATGAAAGACAACTGTTCGAGAAATCGGTCCGCACGGCCGCATATACTCCCGCATATACCTATTCAGTCACCCTACCGTACTGCATATTACTAATCGGTCCACTAAGCGGTCATGGGCCACATATACTCCCTCTTGGCCGATTAAACTCCGCTTTTCGAAAATCTCACAACTAATGTTCATGCATTTCATACACACATTTCATTATATATATAAATTGAAATATATAGTCATTAAATTATATGCATACATTGTAATACATATAAAAAAATTTCACACGCATTTGTACATTTATTCGAATACTTTTTGATATATTAACATGTATAGATACATATACAATATACCAAAATATACAATCATATAATTGTGCATGTATATATACATTTTGATTTATTCACATTTATACACACTATACATATATTTTTACATTGATTTACCTACATTTTAGTATTTGTACATATATTACAAACACATTCTATATATAGACATATATACATATATAAGCATATCATACATCATACATGCATATTAATATTTTTATAAATAAATAGATGTATGTGCCTACTCTACATATTTTAATTTATGATCTTTCTATATTATTTTATATATAATTAGTTTATTGAAATAAAAAAAATCCAAAACTACATATACTCCCATATATACTCCCGCATACCGCATATATTCTATACAATACCCTCTCCGCCTGTACACCACATACCACTTTCCTAAACCATGTGAAAGACCAGAGCCAAAGGATCCAACTCCAAATGCACCTAAAGGCTAATGGATGCTTACTGGAAGCATGCCAAGTATGCCATAGACATTGAGCACCTTATGCTATTTTGTATGAACTATGAGTTGCATGAACAACATGATTACATGTACATTCTCTAGATTGTACTGTATCATAAGAATAATGTAAATCAATCAATGTGTAATGTCTCCAAGGTGTTGTTTGAGTACAAAATGACAGAGAGAGATCTAGTATAACCCCATGTGCTCAATATGATTAGGCATGTGGAAAGATTGGGATTTCTATTACGTCAGGAGTTAACCATGGGTATGATTCTGCAAATTGTTTTGTGAATCATATAGTTATTTAAGCAAATGCTTGGGATGTTGATGCCAAAGCAAGGAAGAAGAAGGACAAATTTGTGATGTTGATCAGTAGAAGTGAGTGTAAGCTGGAATCCAAGTCTTCTACACTCAATATATGAACAAGGGTAAGTGTAAAAGGAATTTTTCCTTTTCACTTAATGGACAAAGGAAGAAGAAAGAGATAGAGATATCTACTTCATGATGTAAGAAGAAGTAAGCTAGAAGTATATGCAAAAAGGGTTGTTGCCTTTACATTTAGAAGTTTTCATTCATGGGAACATAATAGAATTGCTATTATGTACCTGCCATTGAAGAAAACATCATATGCCTCATGTAACAAGAACATTATGTTTCATTTTAAAGATGATACATTATATGGAAATTCCCTATGTATTATAAAATATATTGAATAGTTTTAGAGACAAATTTGTATGACATATATATTGAATGACTGGATAACTCAAACATTGAATACCTATAGCATTGTCATCTAGAGCACATAAATGAAGAATGCATTTCTAGAATCCATATCATGCTTATCTAGACTCTTTTGGTTATTGAACCAATAGAGACATGAAATTCTTATTTGATGTGCAATATGACAAAAGTATCTTTACTAGATGTAGTGGGAGAACAGGTATTCAATTAGGGCTAGTACATACTGATGTACATAACACCTTTTAGAATAAATGCTAAAGGTAGTTGCAAGTACTTCATTATATATTTACTGATGTTATCAGTAGATATGGAAGTTTGTATTTAATGAAATACAAATCTATATCTCTTGAAGTGTTCAAGGAGATTAGAAATGAAGTACATAACTAATTGGTAAAAGTATTCAGATACTTCGATGTGATTGATATTCAAATATTTTAAACCAAGAGTTTGAGGACCGTCTAGGAGATCATGATAATGTATCATGATGAACTCCACCTGATACACAATGATAGTGTATCATGAGAGTTTATCAGTAAGTAGGAATCACACCATGCCAAACATAGTGTGATTATCAATTAAAATGTAATTGATCTTCCAATTTCTTTTGGGCACACGCTTACACTAAAAAAATGTATCGTCTAATTTGGTTCAAAAGACACCATATTATATATGGCATGAGAGGTGTGCTGGTGTGTCTTTTATAGTGATAGGGATGCATGCTTATATAAGACAACATTTTCTTAATGGCTTTGTCTACAAATAAAATAAATGTTAGTTTGTTAAATACTACTCTTATCACAATCCTACAACAATGTTTTTTGTTGATTTGGATGATTGTATTCCTAAAGGGAACTTAGTTCCTAAGGAATCAGTGGGAGTAAAAGTAGAATTCGAAATGTTCAAGACAAAAAAGAAAACATTGAACCAATAGAGGTATAGTGGGAACTAGGAGAATCACAAGTTGTTGTGGAATCTCAAGTCCCTTATGTAACACACAAAACACAATAGTTCTAGTAGAATATGCCTTGAGTTTGAAAGATGGTGATGTCTTATAACTCTAAAAAGTGATAAGTTGTTCATAGATGATGAGTAAACAACCTACCTAGAAACTATTGAGGGATCAGAATGTGAGAAATGGCTTGAGGCCATGATATATAAGATGGATTCTATGTATACCAACAATGTATGACATTGCTGGATCCACCTGAAGGGGTAAAACCCATAGGGTGCATTTGGGTCTTTGAAAGGAGACCAACATGGAAAGATATATTGGTTGCAATAGTTTCAAACTAGTTCAAGGTGTTGAACATGATGAAGTCTTTCACCAGTTACCATGGTTAAATCCATTTGGATCATGCCTGTTGCTATAGCATAGTAAGACTATGACATTTGTCATATGGATTTTAAAACTACATTCCATAATTGGAATAATTATGAGGATGTGTATGTGACAAATCCTATCATTTTATAAATACTTTAATGCAAATGAAGTATATAAGCTATAAAGGTCAAAATGTGGATTGAAGCAAGCATCTCAGAATTGGAAACATCTATTTGACAAGACAGTCAAAGAGTTTGACTTGAGTCAAAATGAAGATGAAATATGTGATTACAAAAGATTTAGTGGGAGCATATTTATATATTCTACATATTGATGAGGGATAGCATCATTAATCTAAAAATGTTAAAAGCTGATAGGAAACACCTTCTTTATTAAGACTTTAGGCAAGACATCCTATGTGATAGAGATTGAGATGAATAGATATAGATCTGTAAAGTTTCTTGACTAAAGTAAGAGAAAACTTGATGAAAGTAAGACTTGGCAAAAGGTTGAAGGGTTCAACATGGAAGACTTGATGAGAGAAAACTTGTCCATTCTTCATGGAGTTAGTCTCTCAGGAGATTGGTGTCCCAGTTCTTATCAAGAATGGGAACACATGGAATAGATGCCATATGTATTCATAATTAGATCTATCTTCAATGCAATGTTATGTACTTATCCCGTTATCTCGTATGTATTGGACATGACAGGAGGATATCCAGTCATCTCATATGTATTGGACATGATGAGAGGACACATATACCTAACTAGCAGACTCGTATGTATTGGACATGACGAGAGCGTATGTGTTAGATGCTAGTGAGAGTCATTGGACTACCATAAAGAACATCCTTAAGTTCTTGAAAAGAACTAATAGGATCGGTTCCTTGGTTATGGTAATAAGGAAGTGTTTGCTGTAAAGAGTTACATTGATGCAAGCTTCCAAACTGACAAATTAATTATCACAATCTAATTTTATGTTTGACATCAAATGAGAACTGTTAGCTAGAAAGGGTTCTAAGCTAAATTACAATTGTTTAAATCTACAAAACAAGTTGATTATCTCTGTGTTATGAGAATAACATAGGATATTTTATGGATCAAGAAGTCCATATGGGTGAACTTGTGTGAGGTTCAAACTATTAATGACATAGTAGAAATATTGTGACAACAATGGAGCTATATGATAGGCTGGGAATCTCAAATAGCATACTATGACACTTTCATCTCATATGAAATGTTGTAAAATGAGGAGATGTGAGAATTGTAAAATATCGACTTGAACCAAACATTCCTTACCCTCTATAAAAGAACTTGCTTAGAAGAAACATGGTGGATATGTTTTAGATCACTTGGAATATGACTCATGGGTGATTGGATCTAAGTGCAAGTGGGAGTCAGTTCGTATGTACGCCCAGAGAGCCAATCATATGATGATTGGAGAGTATCATTAGATACTTGATTAGATAATAATAAAGGTAATTATGTTTATTATGTTGTTCTCAGTCATGAGATGATGACACATACATTGTAGAGATCTAAAGAATGATGTTACTCGATGGCGTATGTCTTCAGGTTGAGGACCTAAACAATGAGATCATATGTATGCTAAGAGTACATACATTCTTGTTATGTCCCTAGTCAGATATTACTGTGGAAGAAAAATAGACAATAGTAATACATAAGACTAGAGTATGTGTTGATTGATAACATAATCTCATTAGTCATAATATATGATAGCAAGTCACTCATAGGTACATGTTAGAGAATAGTGTATCAGACATAGCCACCATGAGAGTGATACATGGAGACCATGGAATGGTAGTTAGAATCAGTGATCATAGTGATAGTGGTGATTTTGGTTCTTAGACCTGAAGTCAGTACACTCATCACATGTCATTGGGTATATTTTGACATTATTAAACATAATCCTGAAATATGGGTTTCCATAATGGTGATGATTGGGTTGCTTTGATACATGGGGATTGACTGTGAGTGATGTAGATGGGAATTCTCCCTCCTACCGGTGTTTGATATCCAAGGCCTCTTGACAAGCTAGACTAAGTAATATACGACCGCACTCATGTGATTCAATATGTCATATGTGAACTCACATGCATCTCAGACAGTCTGCTCTGGTTCAAGGAACATGGATTAAAAGTTTAGAGAATGACAATTCCATGCCTCGAGTTCAATGTGGATATTAGAGACAAAGGAATTGTATGATCACGGTAATACTAATCACGAATTATAGTTTAAAGTTGTTCTCAAACTTTTTGAATTGCTCATGTTGCAATGATGTGTGACTAGGCACCGATGTTTGCTTATGATGTCATAAGTTATTATGGACATTCACTACCAATGTAATTATGGACCTATGGGGTCACACTCATAGGATACACTTGGATTAAAAGAGTATATTCATGAATGATGTTTTTATTGAATGCTAATGGAGTTTAGATATTAAATTAACCAATAGAACAACTTATTGGACTCAAAATCATCAAGCTCAAGTGTTGGACTGACTAATTGCAGTGTCAGGTTGATTGGTAATTGAATTGGCTGATTTATGCATGACTCATGACACCAACCGATCGACTCACTGGGTGAACCGATCATCTTAGGCAAGTGACACGACTATTTCATGCCACAGAGATGATAGGTTCACTTAGTGAATTGATCCTCTTAGACAGACCAATCGAAGGTTCTGTTGTTTTCCCGAATCATGAGAAGAAAGGATCGTTTCACCTTGTTCAATGAGATTGGTACAAGGATTAATGTGGGACATTAATTAGAATCAAATTTTGAATTCAATTACAAATAGGGTACTTACAAAATGACTGTCTCAATGTGTGAGATGACCATGTCATTCACCAAATGACCGTTTGAGAGTGTGAGACGATCATCTCACTTACCAAACAATAGTTTAGGAACGTTCATGATTTAGGATCCTTCAACTCCTACACCGATCCAGAACCCTTACCTTAGCCTCTACTATAAATAGAGGGGTATTGGAGGCTTCCTAAGACACACAATTGAGAATCAGTTGCTCTGACAATTGTTGTCCTTTCTTGTTGTGGTAACCAATAGAGAGCCCAAGCAAGTCCTACCCGTCAAAGGGAGGAATAGAAAGGGACAAAATAATTGAGGATCAGTTGTGGGAGAGCATGTCGGTGACTACTACATCGATAGAAGGGGAAAACTCCTTCATGTTGTCTCTGATAGTTCAACGTGGAGTTTTTGGTGGTATGCGTGGACTACTCTAGAGATGGGACACCATCGTTTTCCGCTAGGAGGACATCGTCAATTGATGTCCATGAAGGAGGCCATTTGTGATGATTGTTTGAGTGCTTTTGCTGTCCGTGGTGAATACCAAGAGCCGCACAGACACTGTCTGAGATCAATTAGATGACAGTTGTCCATCTACAACAATGAGAATTATGTTGCTAGACTTTCTCTATGACCATGTATATCCTCAAAATCATCCTTTGCATTATATAGTTGTTGACACAATTTGTTGGTTTATGGGAATATGGAAAAAAATTATTTCTACTACCTATATTTGCGTCCTATTTCCCAACACAAAACTCATTTGTGCTGACTTAAGCCAACTGGAATTGCACCAGTGCTGAAAGAGAAAAAATAAAACTCGACTGTGATTACTCCTCAATAGAGTCACCATTTTGTTTTGTGAGAAACAAAAAATAAGATGGGTAATTTATAGTTTCCACCTTGTTTTAATTGGAAAAACCCATAAAACAAAAAAAAAGATGACTTGAACATGGATAAATAGAATGTATGCAAACAGAATTTCAAATTCTACAAAATTGTTTACAGATCATAAAAGAGTTATTATCCATAGTCCAACCTTCCTATCAAACCAATATTGTGCAAGGTTTTCATGAAAAAAGATAGGTATGCAAAGGTCATGAGGAAGAAGACGACCTCATATTTTCTCATCTTGATTTTCCCTTCGGCGAGAATGGTTTTACAATTCCAAGTGTGAAGTGGATTTGCACTACACAAACCCAAATCTAGGAAATTGCCAATGGTGGAGTAGGTTGGGAGTACACACTCTTCTAAATTTTACCGTGTCTATCCAAATTCAAGCCATCACCAATTGGTTTTACACTTACTTGTGCCAAATGATATCACATAGATCAATGGTTCTGTTTGTCACAGAATCTAACTATCTTTATTCATTCTCCTTTGTCTCATTGGTGGTTCAAATTTTATTTCTCACTATCCTATTCAGAGTGGGAGGGAGTTGTGGAGGTGGTTTTTTCTCTCTCCATTGCTTGAAACTAACACCTACTCTGTCTATTGATAGTTATTGGGGTGCCATACATCTCTCAACCTCGTTTCCTAAAACCCAACATGTTTTTAGTGGGCACGGATCTAGGTATCACTTACAAGTGTTAAACCTTTTGACATCCATGTTTTTTCTCCCAAAAAGAAAAAAGATCCAAAATTCCTATAATTTTATTTGACCCATCCATGCAAATTCTATTGACATACAAATGATATTCATGATGTATGATTTAAGTAGATTTTCTCCAAACTAGGTTCATATTTGAATTTAGGGTTTTTTTGGGAACCAATTTGATTGGCACTGCACATACCAAAGGGTTTGGCGCCCATGTGTCCCTTTTGAAAAAAAATCCAAAATTCCCTATTTGAAAAATCTAGATGTAAATCCCACTGACATCAAATGATATTGTTTGGTCTAACATGTGTCCAAGTTTTTCCAACTTGGTTGCAAGCCAAATGTACACCTAGATTAGCCAGAATATGTCTGATGTGCTCATATGTTACTTACTTTGCATAGCTTGAGATTTCACTCACTATAGTCTAGCATATTTTATAAATGGTTTGGGTCAACCATCTAAATAATAAGTATTTGCAAGACAAGTGAAGATCCAAAAATGAGGAGTTAACACTTACTACCATCCCTTGGCAAGAAAAAAAACTTATAATCTTTTGTTTATGAAGTATATTCTTAAAATGGTTTGTTGAAAAAATGACCATTAGAGATGGTGCATTTGCAGTGAGAATTTCTTGGCCATCCACTAGCATGACTTAGTCTTGAGAGAAAGGAAACATGAACTAAAAAATGAAAAGAAAGGGTGAAAATGCAAAGATAGAGATGATGCATATGTCGCAAGGCGAACTAAAAATTGGGTAAGACTTTAATAAGCTTGAACCATAGAAAATTGAAAAAGAATCACAATAGACAAAACGTATATGTCAATTTTAACCGAGACGTCTTTGGCTTGTGTTCCCACCTCTTCCCGGAATGTTGAATCCCAAACTTTTCATGTTTCAATGAGGTAATAAGTTTAGTCTTTTTTAATGGAACTTTAATGGTTGGAGAGATGATTTAAAAAAGAGAATACAAAGATTTTTGAAAAATCAAGAGGAGATATGACACAATTAATAGTGAAAACATGGGAAGAAAAAGAATGTGTTAAAAATCTTATCAAAAGTAGTTGATCTATATTACGGAGAAAAAGATATTTGAGAGAAGCGAAAGGCGGGAGTAGCTAACAAAAAAATGGAATGGCTTGTCGGAAAATGGGGAAGACGGTATAATGAAGAGAGTTCGTTGGGATAGTGGTACTTATTTTAAATTAATTCGTTCCATTAAGAATGATATAGACTTACATCACAGATTGGCCATCACATTTTTTGAAATGTTGAATCATGTAACAGCCGTCTTTTTCTATTATTTTGGCAATCAACCAGTTGTTTGACGGACAAGATTTTCCTAGAACTTTATTGGGAAAATTTTGTTCACTTCAGGAAAACTGTGCCAGAATGAAACAGGACGGAAACAGCAGTCAATCTTCACGATGTAAATAAAAAAAATGACTGACCAACTATCTCGGAGTTTTCGTGCATTCTTCACGTCCAAATTGGCATATAAATTTTGGTTAGGCAACCTAAAAACAATCTAATACAAGATGCTCTGCATCACCAGTGCCGCGAATGAGCCCAACAAACGTGAAATGGAGGAAACGCGAAACAGTTAGGGTCGACGCGTCGACTGCAATCCCCACAATTTTCGGCAGCCACACTTTGGCTGACGCACCGAGCAAGCTCTCTGCCAGCAGCCCTTGCCCTATTCCCACTCTCCAGCTATAAATAGCAGTTGATGGGTGGACTCCTGAGTTCTGGCAAGGATCGTGCAGCGGAGGTGGAGATGGCTCTCACAAAGGCGAAGGAGATCGTTGCAAGCAATGCTGTGGTCGTTTTTAGGTAGTCGTCCACCGCACTTCCGTGGGTGTAGCGACCTATTTCCTTTTTCATCCTTTCTTGTTAGAAATATGTCAGTAATAATCTTATTTTTGGGTGCCGGGGAATTATGCTGCTTGGGGGATTCATCACGGGAAAGGGTAATCTTAATCGTGTACCTTCAACTACTAACCAACAAAAAATGTCTCTTCTGCTTATCTCTCACTGATCAGTACTTTTATAAACATGATAAATCACAGCCAGAAATCCTTTTTCTGGAAACGCATCGGTAGTTCCCCGATCGTAGCTGACTTTCAGACACCCAATTTTGTTTCAGTTTGTTTGTTTCATCATTTACTATGTGTGTGTGCAAGGGCATGATTGTGTATTGTATGGTAACTGTCCTTGGTTTTGTGCCTTGTTGCACTGTATCGTGAAGTCCAGTTGATCAAATAGGGGGCTTAGTGGTTTTATGTAAAGGTCACTAATACTTAAACGTAGAATGAAATGTAAAAATCTAAAACCATGCAGTCATTATCTACAACCATTAGTCCTCGTTCCGATGTATACATATGAAATTCAATTTTTGATGTTACCATTTCTGTTATATATAATATCGTGTAATTAACAAATACCAATGCACATCAAATTCCAATTACCAGCAGTATTTAATAAGCTCGTCAAAACAAATTGTAGTTCCCACTACATGTTCAAATAAGTTGGTGGTGCTTGTGGGAAAAAAAAACCATTACAATGAGACCATAGAAACATATGATAGAGAAGTTATATAGCGGGAGTAGTCTCATGGCAATAAAAGGAAATTAAATTTAAAAATGAATGACTGAGGTGACCTATTGGACGATCATATAGATCCCATGCCGTCCAATGATGGTAGCATGTTGAAGTATTTCACTGTGAATGACTAATGGACTACAAGAAGATCCAGCTAAGTTGTCCTTTTTTCCCCTCTCAATTTCCTATGCATACTCGAAATCTGTATAGTGCTATCCTAAGACTTCCTTCTTTCTAGAGTTGGCAGGTGGAGCATAATGTACGCGGCCCAGATTTCTTGTTTTTATGATATATAATTCTGCAATTATAAAATTGACTTATTATAGATATAGTTATTTTCTTCTTTTAGACGATAAGTAAACTACTTACATAAGAGGTCACGATGTTAATCTTGTTTGCTACATGAATTCTCGTAAAAAATGTCAATACCCATTACCATGCTCACTCACTATTTAGCTGGAGTGGTAGTGACAATTGTAGAAAGTAAATGGACATAGAAAAGAAAGTTGTGAGTTTTGGCTGTTTCTCATGCATTTTGCAATGCCGCAATTGGAATAATTTGATGTCACTAATTGAAATGCCGTTCTCTTGCATTTTGCACTGCTACCATTGAATAATTAGATGTGTATACTGACTCAAATGCTTACATAAAAGGAGTCAATGTATCAATAAATAAGATAGTATATCATATAGATTCAAGTAAAAAACCATATGAACTAAGTATATTATCACAAAAGCAATGTCCAATGCCAAACGACCATGGTATTCATTAGTCCAGAAAAGCCAACTTGCCAGGCATAAAGAAGGGTAAAAGAAAAAGAAAATATTAATGGAGGTAATATATGGTTGCTTCTTTGTTTCTCTTTGAAGACAAACAAGATCCTTGCCTAACAAGTGCATCGAAAGCGTAAGTGCTCCCTTATCTATTCATTTATATAGGATGACAAATCTAAAATCAAGCATGATGGCTATTACTTAATCTTTTTACACATCCTTGACATCCGATGATTATTCCTTGATGAATTTTTAAAATGAAGGGCAAAAAGAAGAAAATGGGGATATATACTATAAATGGTCGTTTCTTCACTTCCCATGGATACAAACAAACATATTTTCTAACAAGTCCATAGAGTGCCTTTGTGTCAGTTATCTTTTCTACATATGCTAATTGTTGGCTAATTATCTCAACAAGTCTACTGTTGTTGGAATCTTGAAGTTGACATCACCATTTTTTTCTATTTATATTTAAGATAAAATGTGGTAAATCTTCCCTTCTACTATATCTATCTACCACAAGTTTTACAAATTTTTTTTCTGATTTAATATTGTCTCTACAAACTTGTTAAGATACAATGAATGTAGCTGCCTGTACGCCTTGCTGCCCTCTTGTGCTTCGGTGATCAATAAAAAAAAATCAACATTGTATACATATATTTTATAGTTTTCCAAATCTCCCCAGCTTATATTCAATATTAATACAAGTAGGCATATACATATATCTATTCTATGGTTAGTCCCCTCTTTGACATATATTTTGTAACCTACATTTCTAGCCGCTTACAACTCAAAAACTTCTAGTTACATTAACTTATATATATAACCATTTACAATTAAAAAAAAATAAATCACATCAGTTGCTAACCCAAGAAGAGGAAAATATGAGAAAATTTCAGAGATAAATATTAAATAAATATATTGAGATTTAATATCATAGCTCCAATTTTTCAGCAAAGTAATGACTATCCTTTGTAACATTATCCTAAATTCAAGTGCATGGCAACTTAGGGAACGACAAAAAATTAGGTCGCAGTGCAAGGGCACGCCTTGTAGCACTCCAGTTTTGATGTGACATGACGTTGTTATAGACCAAATTGGTTGTACATCTACCTTAAAGACCCATCCCTAAAAAGAGGGTGTTTCCATGGAAAAAATTAATTGTAACACTTTGAATGATATCTTACAACAATGAATTTGGACACACCTTGTAGGAGCTCCTTTCTTCCTAGGTGTTGCACTGGCAAGTTTGCTTCTGATCTCACTTCCCCTTTGTATCATTTTTAGTTAACAATAAACTCGACAACATTCTATATTTGGATTGAAATGCCTCATAATATCATACCAAATTGCGTTAAAGTTAACAACTAGTACTACAAATTGATTTAGACTTTCAGAACCATGAATCATACAACACATGGGCCAACTATGAACCGTTGAAGATAATTGGGGACCATTTACACCAACAACCTACTTTGGTCTGGCATCAACATCACCTGCAATCAGATGCTTGGTGTGAACACTTCTAACAATGCTCCAGGATCCTAAATAGTTGGTTTCCCTTTCCTCATTTTGTTTTAGGGCTTGCATTAAATCTTAACGACCACTGCACACAAACAGAGCAAAACCATTACAATTGTACTCTTCCTATTTTTCATGCCAGAATGGCCCTTCCTTCATTACTAGAAAATATGTGACACACTCTTTATCTTGTATGTAATACATGTATATTGAGTGTTAATCTTTTGAAGAAAGATAATACTTCACAAACGATTTAGGATATGAGGTGTAATCTAGAATTATGATTTATCTCAAAAAGTTTTGGTATCTTCTTTATCATAGAGAATTAACAAAGGTATTATGTCTAGAATGAGTGGCGCAAGTAAGTAGTGATAATTAGTTCTCCCTAGTAGCCCGTATATGAGATGATTATCCTAATGATTGATGTTTGAAGGGGCCTAGTCAAAGATGATTAATTTGAGATGAAAATTAATCAAAAATTTATTCGAATTTATTCATGTTCACACATTCATTTTTAACATGGTGATTAGTTTGTTTGCTACAAGTTATCAGGAACGATGTCCCCTTACAAAAGGATCCAAGTTTGATCCCCATCAACCGAATTGAATGTACCACCCTCCCAGGCATCTCACTTCTGCCATGAGTTTTGGGAAGGTGGGAGAAATTTGTCTTTGTTAACCTAAAAACAAGATTGTGATTAATTTTGGATTTGATTTTTCAGCAAAACCTATTGTCCTTATTGTACCCGCGCTAAGCAACTACTCACACAACTAGGAGTGAGATACGAGGCTATTGAGCTGGATGTAGAAGGTATGACCTGCATAGTTAATGTTACCTAAATTCTTTGAACATGTTGAATATTTGTAAATTGCCCAACTTTGTGGAAAATTTTCTGAATTTTGCTACAAAGATATTAGGGATATCACATTTCAGTTTAGCTAGAGTTGTACATGTATATCTCTTTTTTAAGAAAAAAATTACGCATCACTTCTTTTGAACATGGTGCCTGTGTTAATGGAGGTATAATATTTGGTAAGTGAGATATAGAAAGTCAAGAACTTAAAAACAAGAAAAAAATATTTTTAACATAATGCAAGAAAGAATGTTGTTTGTTTCTCCTTATTGATATTAATTTATGTTGCCAAACAAGAGGAATTGAAACAATAAAGTAGAAATTATGTCATGTTTCAATTTCAACACAAAACAAGCCATTTACTTAGGAACACAACCAGTATTTTTGTTTGCTTTTAGTCTAGTTTTTTAAGGTATGTTTAGTTTGGTTCATTTTTCAGTTTAGGCTAGTATAGGATCAATGTTTAGTTTCATAACACCTGAATACACATTCTATTATTCTGAAAGCCCTAATGGATGTTCAACAACTGGCTAATCCTTTTTGGGTTAGCCAACAATAGACAATAGTGCATAGTTCGGAAGAGAACTAAATAAAAATCTTGGTTTTGGAAAGATCCTAACAGGGAGAAGTTTAGTTCTAGGAGGTACTGGGATAATAATTATTAATTTAGTTTGAGAAAAAGGGAGAGAGAAAGTGGAGAGAATATTTGTAAATTGTGAAAATACTTGTGAAGATGAGTCAAGGATAATTTAACATTCTGAAATCAACATGATCCTAATGGTTGGAGGCTTGAAATTGAAAGTCTTAATTAGCTCAAAATTCTTTTCTCTTTGATATTAGTATAGTTATATTCCAATTTCCAACTCACCTTAAAAGGGATTAGAAACATGTATTTTTTATGGAGTATAAATGACCAAGGGGCACCTCAATTGTCAAGATACCCCTCTATGTTTGCATGTGCCCTAAAAGTAGTTTGTAGGAGACTATTCCTAGAGATCAGATTTGGTGCTTTGATGTCATTGGACGTTTCAGATTTTACCAAACATAGGATAAATACTAGACACACTCATATGATCAAAACTATTTTTTTAACTTGGATTTAGTTTCTCTTTGTAAAGAGAGTTCTTCCTTTCTATCTTCGCTACCTTCCTTATTATTTGATCTTGTAGTTGATCTTCTTTATTTTCATGTTTGAGGGGCTCATGTCCAGTCATCGGTGAATTGATTGTAATAATGCTTGTATGGAGCTAAATTAAAATTGTGAAATATATGCATGTTTTCCATGCATGCCAGGATGGAGAGGTTTTCAATAAAAACCTAATACTTGGTAGCGGAGGAAGACCAAATACATATCCCAAATCTTGGACAAAGTTGGATTAAGATAGACAAAATGAATCATGTATGTAATGCTACATAATCACATGTTATCCATTTTGGAATGTGGACTTGAATTAAGATAATGCTAGAAAAAGTTAGTCAATTGATCGAATTAACACAATTCCTAGCCTCAACACGACAATAGTTTGTTTCTATACTCTTCTTCTACAATATCTCTTACACCACCTTTTCTGTCACTTCTCAATTACTCCTCCTATAACTTGGTAAGGGACATGGAGTGTCATTCACACGGGTGTCGTAGTTATTTAGTCATGACCTATCTGTGTTGTAATTATCTCATATCCCTTCCTTCCTCTTCAATGTTGTCACTGACTGTCAGCCTCTAGTAGTAAGACATGCTTACAGGGTTTCTTGGGCCATTTTCACAAACAATACAACAAATAACTCCTACATTTATGATAGGAAGCCTGATCTTAATAGCGAGAGTTGGGGGTGGCATAATGGATGTTTATTAGGGGTGGAGCTGTGTTGGGATGGTAGAGGTTTGATGGTAGTATCTTCATTTTGGTGTCTGTAGTAGATGACCTTGTATGCTGTGTTAGAGAGTCGGGAATTTGAAAAGATGTGGAAAAGGGGGCTAGGATATCAATGTGATTCTGGGATCACTAGACAATAGTAGTATAAATGGATGAAGACAAAATGAGAATGGAAAGAAGAATTTGGTAATGCTCCTAAATCTGGATGGGAGTCTGTTTTATTATTAGGTGGGGGTGAATGTTTTTGAGAGGATCAGTATAAGCTACATATAAGGATTTTTGATCCGCATATCTTTTAACATCCTTAGAAATTGTATACATGGTTTCATTCCTATGAATTTTACATCCAGCTCTCCATTTTTAGCTACTATTATGTGTTACTATAGAACAAATCTTATACCTAAGTTATCTGACCAGATTTCAAGACAACTGATGCTTAAATTTTATGTTTGCCTAGATGATGGAGCCGATATAAAAGAAGCCCTGGCTGGGTGGACAGGACAACACACTATCCCCAACATTTTTATCAACGGTGATCATATTGGAGGATGTGATAGTAAGTGTTCTCTTTATTCTTAATATAAAATTCAACTATTTGTTTACATTTTTTGTGAGTGCTAATTGATTTTCTTATCAGCTATGATTGGTATGCATAGCACTGGAGAATTGGTGCCACTGCTAACTGAAGTAGGAGCTCTGACAACATAGTTGGCATAGTAATATGGTGTAAAGGGTAGTTAGTTACTGAAATGGAGTTGAATAAGTGAATTCCTTTGTGGAAACATGTTGTGAAAGTTTGTCTCTCCTGTCATTACTATTTTTGTGCCTTTGGGTTGTCTATTTCCCTTAAAGATTGTACCTGCAGACTCTTTATTGAATTTTATTTTAATAGATGAGGCAATTAAGGTCAAAATAATTTAAAAAATCATGTTTGGAAATATATAGCTCTGATATTTATATAGATGCTCTATTGATTCTTTTTTCAGTTCTTTAGGCAATCTATGGAGTATTTTTTGACTTTTGTTCCTGATTCTAATTTGTGCTATGCATCTGGTCTGGTCTTTATCGACTATTTGATCTGATATGACTTATGTGTATGTGAGAGATGTCTAGAAAGAATATTGTTTTTGAAACAAATTAGAGGAACGAGAGGCAAAAAAGATAAGGGGACGTTTGGGTCTTGTTTGGGAACCAAACCAAAATCTCATACTAGGTTTTGAGTTGGAGATATATTTATTAGTCGGATTCAAGTTTAATTAAAATGTTTTTTGAATCAGGTTTTCTTTAACCCTATGTTGTTTTGGTGGCGGTTAAAAAGGTAGGACTAAAACAAAATGAAGAAAAGATGACATATCACACTAAAATTTCCCTCACAACTACTAAAGTATATACTTATGTTGTATAATATATATATGAGAAAAAGGTTATAGATATTGCTATCCCAATAACTATACAAATTCCCATTTTGTTTTAAAAAATATTAATAATTATAAAACAATTAGTTTTACATATGTAGTTGTGTATATATGCTACCTAAGCATTCTAATATATGTCAGAACACATACTTGATCCATGTTTATTTGAATGCTATGGGTTCATGTCCAACTTAGTTGGCGATGAAGCAACATCATATCAAAGTAGCTAGTTGAATTATAAATATTTATAAATATTCCTAGAGTTATAATAAACATTTATAAATATTCCTAGAGTTATATAAAATATTTATAAATATTCAACTCATTTTTATACACATTTAGTTTAATTCATTTTTTAAATATTTCACATATTTAGTAGTTAGTTGGAGGGTGAATATTTCAAAAATAAGTTTCGAAAGATTTCATCTGATTTTGAAAAGTGTATACAAATGAAGTCATTCTATAAAATATTCACATGTAAATCTATGTGTTGTGT
The DNA here is from genome assembly GCA_963693085.1 of Alisma plantago-aquatica. NCBI lineage: Eukaryota > Viridiplantae > Streptophyta > Magnoliopsida > Alismatales > Alismataceae > Alisma > Alisma plantago-aquatica. The sequence goes on from OY856409.1 coordinate 1,491,949,059, forward strand.
GAGAAGAATATTTTAAATTAATATTGAACACATATTCTAGTATGGCCAGATATAAAACCGAGTTAACCAATGAACTCAAATAAACTGAACCAAAGTGATCAGTTTAGTTTGGTTCTAGGGGTGAATGAGTTTTGGTTTGTTTCAAAAATTTTCAAGCCATGAAAAAAAGTTTAGTACAAACCAAATTCAATTAATATAATACATATGTCTTTGTATTATTATAATCTATACCTACTATAAATAGGAAATAGATGAATAATGTCATTAGTTTAAAGACAGATGTTTCACCTATATATGAGTACATAGGTTAAGAGGATACACGTAAATGCATATATGGATCCCTCACTTAAGTGTACCAAGAACATAATAGAAATATTTGACTACAGTTGACCTAGGCTTCAAATCCACTATACTAACATTTAAACTAAGAAAACTATTTATTTAAACTAAATTTTATGATACTTAATAAGTTTGTATAATTTAATTTGTAAAATATGTTAAACAAACAAGACAAAGAAATAAATTTTCGACTATCACTACGAAAAAGACATAAATTAACTACACATAATATAATTACATTTATTGTATATGTAGTTAATAATGATATTTCTTTATAATTTATTTAAAATGTAACTAGAAACAATGGAGCCATAGTTTGGACTCCCGTCCAAAATTTTTCCATCCCGCAAAAATACAAAACCACACACTCAATCCCGCTCATATTTTCATTTTCACGAATTCGTAACTCCCCCTAGACACCCGACTTCTTTCCCAGCCCTCACGAGTTCGTAACTCCCCCCTAGACACCTGGCTTCTTTCCCAGCCCCCACCTTCGTTCTCCTCAGTACAAGTGCCACACTTAGGGAAGAATCGTGTCACCACCCTACGCCCATACAAACCATCCACTCCACCATTCTCTTTGCTCCGTTCTCCCTATTCCCTTACTTCATTTGCATGTGCAACCTCGTTGCTCCTGGAATGCCTTCTCCACCTCATCCCTTCATCACTTCATTTCCCCAATTACTTGTGGTCGGATCTGTAGGTGTTACTTCCGTAATGGAGAGGACAAAGTCCATGGTGAGCTGGGCGAGGAAGAAATAAATAGGCATGTTTATCCATGGTGGTGGCTAGGTAAAAGCGGGACTTAATACTATCTTTGTGTATCTGTTGGTCCTCCCTCCCTACATTGAAGTCTGCTTCTTCGTTTATAAGTAAGTCTCCGCTACAATAAATAGTTAAGTGTTATACTACTACTCTTCCTTCAGTTTCATGACATCTAAATCTTGCCGATGATATTTGACTATCATTCAATTCGTTTTTGTACTTTTATTCTAACAATGCGTGAAGAAATAGTCAACATTCCCAATGTTCTTTCAAAGCAAAACAACAAACACACAATGTACACGCCCTGCTCTGTTACGTATGACCTCATAACCGCCACATCTTAATCAGGAAGTAAATTTTGTTCTCAGACCATTCACGCAGCAATTATATCTAATTGGTAAGCACTGGTGGAAAATATTTCTGATTACTGGTACATTCATAATATAAGATTAGATTCTCGCTTTTCTTTCGAATACCCCACATCGTAAGTACTTACATTTCTTATCACATTTAGAGGGAACCGTTTCCAATTTAGTTAGTTTTCTGACGTGATATCTAATAAACTTCACATGCTATTTGCAAAGCTATTGTCCCTTTTGAGCATTGGTTGAACAAGTTAAGTAAGAATAGGTGAAAACACAATATGATCGGATTCAGGCCCTGCATATATTCAAGTAGATGATAGATCTAAGTGAGAAACATGTATGTTTTCTTCCCATAAAAAATACAAATTAGGATTTTGCTAACAAACTGGATATTGATACAACTTTCTTCACATTGTAGTGGATGCTCATTTGATGAAGTTAAAAATGTGTTGACATAGCATGTACCCCTGTGAATATGCCAACAATATTATGTTAATAAAAATAACAATTATCTAGTTGTTGATTGTGGATCTTAAAGGGATATGACTAGTAGCACATTGCACATCATGACTAGTGCTATTGGGACACTTGTCAGAGTCCCATCTATTGTTGTCTATTCAGCCTATGAGGACAGGAAACCTATAGATGAGCATTTAGGTCTCAAATGAATAAAATGTGGTCTTTAAGATACCTGCTATGAGGATAGGAAACCTTTTGAATGCTTAGAGCATAAGCCTTTCAACTTTCTTGTCTTCATCATTGTCATAGGAACCTGAGGTAATCTACTTTTCCTTAGAGAACTTATCTCCAATCCCAACTTCTTCTACAACCACTCTCACACCTTCCCCTGAAATAATCTTGATTCCTACCTATATCTCAGTTCTGCCTGGGTACCTACTCCTCTGTACATTCTTGTCTACCCTACTTTCTTTCATTCCATCCTCCACTGTCTCCGCTCTTCTGCATGCCTTCTCTCTCCACTACCTCCTCTTCCATCTGTTTCCTACCTTCTTACTGTTGCAAGCACCAACAATAGAGAAGGATGGTCATAACACCAGTAGGGATATAGGATACATATAGAGGAAGAATAATGGAGGATACGTGGGTGGGTGGGTGGGTGATGGGTGAGGGGAAGATGAGTGGGTGGAAAGTGTAGTAGTAAGTAGACCAGAATTATTTCTATCTCAATATTTTTTAACTGTACCATGATTCAAAACTATCAAGTTTATCCAATTAAAATTATTTATTTACCTAACAAATTTTTAGTGTGTAATAACAACCAATGACACAAAGAATATTGAATCTTGTACCCTGAAGTTGTATGGGCTAGTATGACAACATGTATGTAGATATCAGTTGTCTTGTTGTTCAAATTGGTATGAATCAAGTTGTTAACGTTACATGACATTTCAGTCATGTTCTTTTTGCTAGATGTCTTAATATGGAAGTACATATTAAATTATAAGATACCTACATGCATTATATTACTTCACTTTAGAGGTACTATGCATTATAATTTTTCTATTTTTTATTATGTTAATGTATCACCCATATTCTCTGTTTTCTTATTGTTTATTAAACTTTGTAACAAAGTACAGGCTAATTGGACTAGAACATACTCGTTTTTTGAGTGATTGTAATAGAGTATGGAAAAATTGCTACCAAATTCTATTTGAAGTATTGAAACAAACTTCAGTTCGTTTTCATTTTTTATGATCTCTACCTAACAATATGCATTTAACATACAACCACATAGGCATTTGGTACATCCGTGTATTATAAACATGCATCATACTCATTCTTATTGGAAAGTCTATTAACAATATTATATTGGTTGTAGGGTACTAGTGCACTGATTCATATTTATGTGTATACTTGAATTTGTTGTGATTGTTATGTGCGGTAGATATCAACATCAGGTTCAACATTTTGATGGGCATCGTTTACTTTATTCCTTGGTCATATATATGATAAGAACTATTGACTGATGCAGTTGAGGAAGACTCATGTGGTTTGTTCTGTGTGTTGACTTATTTATCTGTTTGATGCCTATGATTCAGCAGTCCTACTGATCTCTATGACACTTTTTTCTTTCTGATGGCTTTGATGCTGCATTTTCAAAGGACTTCTATCTAAGATGTTTATAGCAATGATGGGACTATAATGTTGGGTTTGTTGGTTTCTCCCTATTCTCGGATTCCCATGGGCCTGATATAACCTATCCTTTTGATGTGTGATCTTGTGGAGCTTTTCTTTGATGATTAGAAATCACCTACAAAGGGCTGCTGTCTATTGTTGGTTAAAGCCTCGCCACTTTATGTTTATTCATGATGTGGCTTTCCATTTAGGGGAATGTTCTGATGGTTGTTGCAATTCCACCATCTTTGTGATGCTAGATGGAGAGTGGATGACTCCAGCAATGAGTAAGTGTTTTCTAATGCTATAAAATTATTTGATAGGCATACTGATTTTAATTATATTATGATCTCCTTTTCCTGGAACATTGATTTTCATCTATGCAGGTTGGTACCTCTTTCTTCAAGTGCATGAAACTCTTATCTTTTGGTCCATTATTTTCTATAGAGCTTTCTACTTAGCTACTTGTAAATACCATCCTTAGACATTTGTATTGCTATCTAAATTCAAGAATGTAAGCCAACATGTTCTTTTCTTGATATTTTTAAAGCTCCTAAACAAAAATGTGTATATGCTGCAATGGCATTTTACAGTTCACAACTGAATTTCAGCAGGAATGCATTGGATGGATATTATGCTAAATACCAAGTGTTTAATAATATTTGTAACTTCATATGAATATTTAATCATAGTAATCATTTTAATGTTGTTTTATGCCTCGAATTTGGTGTCTTCCCACTTTGTGAAGGTTCCTTTGTTTTCCAAATAATGTCTCACAAAAGATGTAAAGTTTGGGGTTTAATATTGCCTCTAAATTAGGCTACTCGTCTCACTAGAATATGATTCCATTTTGGCCAACTAAATTGTATTTGTTTCTCTACTTCATATATCTATTGGAAACTAAGTTATTCTGTAGTGACATAATTTTTGTGCTAGTTCTAGCTTGTTCTGTATCCACATGACAGCAGAATAAGATACATAGGGTACCCTTGTATCACATATTCATTGTTCCTCATTATTTCAAGAGTTGGTCCGGACAAGAATTTTGGTTACTACATAGGAGCACTATTGTTGGTCCAAACAAGAATTTTGGTCAAATCTAACTCAGTTGCTAGCAATCATTAGCTCCCATCTGTTGAATGCCCATATGAAATAAAAAACATAGTCCCAAGGCAAACCTAAATCTGTATGAATAGATCTATTTTCATACTTCAGTAGCAAGCTTGTAATAAAAAAACGTGGTGAGTGTTTTCAATGGCATCTCCACAAAGACTGCATGCCCCAAATTTTGTAATATGTCTTGATGCTACCTGGATGATAGTTGGGATATGCTTAGAACAAATGTGGTATAGTAAATGACATATATTAGGAGGAGATTTTGGATTCTATGAGGTTCTGAGTTTCTATGATTTGTACTTGACATCCAAACCAATTTGGGTATTTCCTTTTGTAACCAAGCAAATAGGCTAAGTGAATGGTGTAGTTCCCATTGAATGTAGGAAGACTATATAATTCATTAATGTTGTGGTTACAGATGGGTATATTCAATATGATACCTTTATCCACATCGTTAAAGAGTTCATTGAGCTTTTCCAGATTCTTGTTGTGATGTACATGAACCAACATAACCTTCACATTCAGAATGTTGATCTTACGCATGTTCTCAAATGTGGTGCATAATCTTTTATGTTTGGAAACCACATGTATTTCCAAACACTCATCTTGTTTCCATTGCTTAATCACTTTTCCTGCAGTGGGAGGAAGAGAAAACATATTTTTATGTATACTTGTAGGATTGACATTCAAACAAGCACATGGTGCTTTATTTTCTTATTTTTTGTAAGACACCTTCAAATATAATGTTTTAGACGTTATTTCTTATGGCTGTAGTCACTTCTACCAAAATTACCAGTTAAACTAAAACATAAACTTTTCATTTCTTGACTGATACACTTGATCAATTAACTTTCATTTTTATTGCAATTGTTGTTGTTTGTGATTGTTGGAGCATCTTTTCTTTCCTACTATGCAGTTTTTGTGCTATTATTCTGTGAAGCAAGTAGGGTGTGGTATTTACTTCTTATTATTCCTTGTTCTCCTCTGGTGTAGTGATATCCTATTACTGTGGTTGTTGCAAGTGGTGAAGATGGATGAATAATATCGTTGCTGGCTGGTTGATGATTCAAAATGCTCTTGTTTAGTCTGGATCAGGATTGACAACATGAACTAGTCCTCCATGAAGATTTTCTTGATTTCATCCACTGATTGTATTGCTAATGCTATTTCTGTAGTATAGTGGTTCAAATACTAAGTTTCCATATGCTTTCTCGTATAATTCATTGTGCTATGTTGAATCTAGATACTGATTGGAATATTAAGAGCTATAGGACTGATTTCAACTATCTTGTCATCTAGCTTTGAATAATCAGTAGGTATTACACGCCCATTCCTAGTTCAACTTCCTGTTGAAAATGATCGGTGCTTGAAGATTGATTGCATCACATTCTAGAATCATTTTTCTAGGTCCCAGTGCCACAACAGTTCAAATACCCAACAGGGTGGCCTCCACTTCAATAGTAGCATCATCACATAGACCATTGATCTTCCATTAAACTACAACAAGGATTTGCCTTTATCATCTCTGATCATGGTACTGAGAAATGCACCATTCATATTAGTCCATCCATCAATTTGGGATGATCTTGAGGAAGTCAGGTCTAGAGGGTAACAACACCCAGGGAAGTTGGTAGGTGGAGGGAAGAATGAGACTGTGTTGGTGTACCCAGATTGTAATCGACCACAAGAGATTTAGTACCAACAACTAAGGTGGGTAGGTGTGGTTGCTTGTTATTGAAGATGAAAATCATTACTCCCAGTCCAGCTGGTCCAACATCTGCCAAAAAGATGCAAATGCTCATCATTATTCAGGCTTAGTTTCCACCACTTGAAGTAGTATAGCTTCATACATTATTGATGTTATTGCTCATATATTAACTAAAATTTGTTCGCATTATGCTTTCTTCTTATTTATCTTGTTTTTCTTCTTATGTCACTTGTGTGCGCAACCGTGAATGTTTGCAGGTCTCAGTGAAGTTCAAATCAATAATGATGATGCCCTAGAACTCCCATTGATTGCATCAAGATGTTCTTGTTCTGATGATACAACTGCAACTAGTAATAGAACAATATCTTGTACAATGAGGGTTATATCGTCTAAGTTGATTCTTGGCAAGATGTCATTTTCCATGGAGGTGATAAAATCTCACTATTGGGAACTTCTTTTAAGGTAACTAGTAGGTTGTATTAGCATTTATCAATGACATTACTGTTGCATACCATCATGGTGGAATTCTAATGGGGTTCACATTCTAGAATCTTCAATTCCAAAGACTTTGAGCCTAAATGTTGAATCTTTTGTGCCACTGCCTCAAAACATGAATTCATTAGCCCGTCAGTTGCAATACCAAGATTCATTGTCCTCTCAATCTAGTGGTCACTCTCATCAAGAAGCTGGAGGAATGATAGTCTTTGATCAGTCCATTTCTGTGCAGTCTGGTACTATACTCTCCTTGACGATACAATGTTTATTAATGTTATCATAACACTACAAAAAATGAGGCCTTTCTGTAGGATATCCACAAACTTTACCCTTTGAAGTTTAAATTTGATTTTTGATCCATTCTGTTGAAGCTAATCTCTATGCCTTACACACCAATCAAGTTTTTCTGCACATTTCCTGCAAATTTCAGTCATCCAGGTTAGGTTCTGATTGTTCATATGGGTGGTCGTGACAATGATGCTGACTCCCAAGGTACTGCTGCTATAAGGTAGGTCTAATATAAATTAGATATATTAGATGGATCAGTTACAAATTTATCATTCAAAAGTAGCGAAGGAAACCTCAGTTATTATAAATTCCATCTGCTACACACCACAGATATAAGCATATGCAATTTTTCAATAATTATGCTTATATTTTCAATTTACAAAATGCATTGTATTGAATAGAAATCGTCATACCAAAGCAAGGAACGTGCCTCATTTCAAATATAGAATAACACATTTTATCTAAAATATATGATTAATGCACTTTGTATCATTTAAGAATAAAATAAGTAAAAGCAAAGTTTTATTGAATCAATAAGAAAATTTGGTAAGGTAATAAGTCAAATAACATTAAGTAAGCAAGGTATAAAGCTTCTAAACAATATATTTTTTCCATATTCCTAAATAGTATATTCTTTTGCATCACTTTGTTTTCTTTGCTCACTATTTTCTCAGGCAGAAAACTCTATTTTTGGCCATACATCAGGGTGAAAATAACTAGCATTGTTTTTAAACAAAAACGCAACATGATGCAATGAAAAAGTGCGATCAAGGTTTGGGATACGGTTGCTTGGATAAAGCAACACTGCAGCCTACGAGCACAGATACAACGATGAGAGGAAATAGCTTGCGGGATAGGTGTATCCTTTTCACATCGTCGCTGATCAACTCTCGATACCATCGACAGGACTGTCGATGGTATCGACAGACGCTCTTCTATCACTGTGATAAACTCGATACCATCGACTTCTGTCGATAGTATCGACGGGGATGCAGGTTGCTTCACGGATGGTCGGCGATGGATGGTGGACACTCATGGACACCGGCGGCTGGCTATTGATGATAGTAGCAGCAGCGGCAGCTGTTGCTTCTTGCTGATAGGCGGCAGAAGATGGTTGTGGCACCTACCCACAACGGCGGCTGTTGCGCCTGGCTTGGGCAGCGGCGGCGGCTGGGCGACTACTGCGGCAGATGGTGGTGGCTCTGGCGTCGGGTCGGCGCTGTTGTGATGGACGCATCAGAAGGAGCGATGAGTGATGGAGGAGATAGTGGTAGCAGCCATTTTTTCGGCTGTTTGTTTTGGATGGCGGATGGAGATTACCGCCGGATATGGCGGCTAGAGAGAAAGGGAAGAAAGATCCATGTAGGATGGATTTTTCTAGTGATCAACCGGCCTAGGCCATGGCAACGGCCGCCCGTAGGTAGAGAGATCCCGTGGTTGTTCTCTACAGAGAGAGGAGTGGCGGTAGCTGCAAGGGAGAAGTCAGATGCATGGAGGGAGAGAGAGGGAAGCGGCAGCGCCAGGGTTCTTTCAAGACGGAACACACTCTGATACCATGTGAAATATAAGAATTGAACTAATGTAATTGTGATATTTACAAAGACTGACGACCTCTCCTTTATATAGGAGAGGAGAGACACCCTATTACTTAGGACCCAAGTAAACAAGACGGGCTGGAATATAAAGGCCCACTAAACTAATTAGACTATTAACTAATAGACTAATATGGACTCTCTAACACTCCCCCTTAAGCTGGAGCATGGGTGAAACACATGTCCAAAGCTTGGAGGTTACCAGACTCGATAAAATGATAAAAGAAATGATAACTGAAAGATAAAAGATAAATATCACTCCCATACAAAATATGTTACTCCCCCTGAAATAATACTCCCCCTGAAACATATGGTGATGATGACTCTGCAGGCTAAAGATACTCGAGCTTTGAAGAAGGTCTGCCCTGAAGTGCATCTGGAATGAGGACATCTGAAGAATGGGCCTGATACTACAACAATTCGCCATAAAACTCTGACAGACGATCTGCTGCTTGATACGATGCAGGAAACATAAAACTCTGACGCATGAACCTTGGGGGCTTGATGGAAAAGGAGATCATCCATCAAGGAAGGTCCCAAGTAGATCAACAACATGTGATGTTGATACAACAGATGCAGCTCAGAGAAGATGTGATGAAGCAGCTCGGTGAAGATAAATTGAGCTTCTGAAGAAGCACCCATCTGTCTCATGTGAATGCAACTAAAGGAAGACACCATCAACACCTGACGTACATAACGCGGTACGACTGCAGATGCGGTGTTGATGCTGGATCGTCAATGCTGGATGAAGTAGAGAACCGGTGTGCTAAACAATGTGAAGCTCCATGAAGATAGCTTGGAATATATAACCTGAATACATATATCATCATCTCATCTCATACTCTCTCTCTCATACATTCTATCATATGCTCTCATGCTCGTTCTCTCTTCTCATCTCTTCCTCTCCTCTCTATCCCCCCACACACCAAATATGACTAGAGTGAGTGTTTGGTGTGGAGAAAAGGATACATGCCCCCCCCCCCCATACTGTGGAAAGGGATACACACAAGATATGGGTGGGTGAGAAAGAAAAAAGGTGGATAAGAGAGGAATATGTGAAATGGAGATGAGTAAAAATGTGGAGAATGGAAACCGATAACCGGAGAGAGTATACTCAATGGGTCAATATGAGATCCAGGTAAAAAAATAAATGGATCTAGTCTCGACCCAAAATTCGATTAGGGTCAAAATAGGATTCGATTAGCAAAAATAGGACCGATTACGGATCCTATTAGAGATAGGGATAATGCATATGGGGGTAGCAAACATGGTTGTTTGGTAGCGGTGGAGAGTGATGGGTGATCGCCGGCTGTAGATGGCAGCAGTAGCATGATGACACACACAACAACAAACATTCCAATGAGGATCGCCGGGATGATGATGGAGCATCTTATGGATGATGACTAGATATGACGCTCGGCTGATGAAGCACTTTGTCACAACATAGGATATGACAAAGGGTCTCCTGTGTGACTCCGGAGATATTGCATGCCAAGAGGATGCATGCGGAGCCAAGGGGAGCCTCTCCAAAGCGACGATGAAGGCTGATCTGAAGACTTCATGAGATGGAGCGCCGGTTGTAAAAGTGCGATCAAGGTTTGGGATACGGTTGCTTGGATAAAGCAACACTGCAACCTACAAGCACATATACAATGGCGAGAGGCAATAGCTTGCAGGATAGGTGTATCCTTTTCACATCGCCACTGATCAACTCTTGATACCATTGACAGGACTGTCGATGGTATCGACAGACGCTCTTCTGTCGCTGTGATAAACTCGATACCATCGACTTTTGTCGATAGTATCGACGGGGATGCATGTTGCTTCACGGATGGTCGGCGATGGATGATGGACACTCATGGACACCAGTGGCTAGCTATTGATGATAGTAGCAGCAACGACAACTGTTGCTACTTGCTGATAGGTGGCGGAAGATGGTTGCGGCGTCTACCCACAATGGCGGCTGCTACGCCTGGCTTGGGTAGCGACAGCGGCTGGGTGGCTGCTGTGGCAGATGGTGGTGGCACTGTCATCGGGTTGGCGTTGTTGTGATGGATGCATCAGAAGGAGCGATGAGTGATGGCGGCGATAGTGGCAGCAACGGTTTTTTCGGCTGTTTGTTTCGAATGGCGGATGGAGATTACCACCGGATATGGCGGCTAGAGAGAAAGGGAAGAAAGAGCCATGTAGGCCAGACTTTCCTAGCAGGAAGCCGACCTAGGCTATGGCAACAGCCGCTCGCAGGTGGAGAGAGCTCGCTATTTCTCTCTTTGGAGAGAGGAGTGGCGACGGCTGCAAGGGAGAAGTCGTCTGCTTGGAGGGAGAGAGAGGGAAGCGGAGGTGCTAGGGTTCTCTCAGGACGAAACACAATGTGATACCATGTGAAATATAAGAATTGAACTAATATAATTGTGATATTTACAAAGGCTGGCGACCTCTCCTTTGTATAGGAGAGAAGAGACACCTACTTAGGACCCAAGTAAACTAGACGGGCTGGAATATCAAGGCCCACTAAACTAATTAGCCTATTAACTAATAGACTAATATGGACTCTCTAACATAAATCATCTCAATAACTATGGTTTTGTAACACTAGTACAAGTGGTGATTCAAGATTTTGCCTTCAAGAAGTTTATCTATAAATGCTTTTCATTTGTCTTTAAGGGAGACCACTGGGTCAAACTACCAAATTCATTCAAATTCAAAATTTGTCAGCCAGAGCATGTTTGCTTTCTTTGGTCTGTTAGGGCAGTGTTACAGAAACAATACACCAGTTCAATAGATCACACACAATTACAATTTAATTATTTTTCTATGACATTACAACCCACTACATCCATATATAATCATATTTTATTCAACTGTGCAGCTGATATGAAGATGGCCCAAAAAGTGGAAGGTCCAATATAACACCTTAAAAGCCTATGAGGTAGGAACAACTTGCATTGAACGAACATAAACTGTTCTATCTCATGTTTTAGTTTATTGCTTCTTTTGGTTGATGATAGTGACTGCTTGACTATTGAAATTTGAGTGAGGGTTATGGAGCTTGCTAGCTGCACTACACGTGGTGGAGACAAATATTCCTATACGTAAGTACATGAAGTTATGTACATTATTACTAGGAACAAACAAGTGTAACTGCATGTTGTTTACACAGTCATGATTGTTTCTGTAACTTACCAGGAACCACCATGGAATAGTCATGATTGTACACATTCTTAGTGTAACTTCATAGTAGTTTCTGAGGAACATCCTATGGTTGGCTGCTGGTTTCATGAGACTAAATCAGGTTTATAATAGCTCTTGATGTTCTACCAAGCCCCAATTAGATGGAACTTGATATCATATTCAGCCTTGGCGTGAGTCTCTCATTCTTGGCCTCTTTGATATCAATGATGTACATTTTCCATGTACTTGCTGACATATTATATATTCCATCTATATTAATCTGGTAAGACACAGTTAGGCCATGAACAGAACTTTGCATTTTTGATAGTATTATATCATGATGTCAAAATGATTTCACTAAAGTCTTTTCTTACTATAGTCAGCTCTCAGTTGGATACTGAAATTTGTTTCAAATTTTAGTGTTGCAGGGATGCATCATAGTTGAAATGAAAAATTGATCCTAAGGAATCATTAGTGCTGGCTCGAAAACATTTGAACTATGATTATAAAGATGATCAAGTAGAATCTATTTAAATAAAGCTAGGAGCACTTTTGAAAAAGTTAGCACACATCCTACTACTAAAGGTACTGGCATGCTTGAGAAGATTGATAGTCTTTCATTAGCTATATCTCTGTGTTCTAGATTTCATCAACATACTCAGTTCTATGCTCATTTTCCTAACCAAGGGCTTCATGCATATCCACTTCAGAATAAACTACTGAGGATAAGCATAAAGAAGGACTCATCGGCTCACTTTCACAATGATCTGGTTTGTGGATTATGTACATAATACTACTTTTTTGTGTTAGTTGTTCACCTATACTAGTTATTAAGTATAAGTTATGTTGGTACTGGAAGAGACAAAAACTTATATCTTAATATGAATCTGAGTTGGGAAGTTAAAAATGAAATATAAGACGTATCTTCATGAAGTTGAGCTGGTATTTTTAGAAAATGTAAATTCTCTTATCATATACAAGAAGGTATCTATGTTATTTTTCCTTTTTTTTCTTGTTCATCTTCTTCCCATTCTCACTGTCTTAGTTATTGTTGGGACTGCCATGTGCTATTATAGATGTTGTACCTTTAGACACAATGCTGCAATTTCAGTAACATAGTGGAAAACAACTGCCACAAAACCCCCTCCCCCCTTTACTACCCTTGTCGACCCCCTGCTATTGTGTGTGCTTCCTTGTGATGTAGTTATATCATGATAAAAAAATGATTCCTCCTTAGTTTATATGGAAAATACTTCCATTTTATACAAGATTACAGTCCTTCACCAACTTTAAATGTAGGAAATAGAGAATGAGTTACATCATTTCTTATTTTCTTCACTTGCAGGCAAGGTAAATCTTTTAGTAGCTTATATTCAGGTCAACTGCTACTACTGCATGTATGTGATATACTCCATCATTTCATTACCTGTATGAAGTTATTGAAATTTCTATAAAAGCCTCTTAAATTAAGATTTCATACTTTTTCCATGGAAAAAGGAAGACTGCCTTAGCTTCTGGGGCGGAGTGTGCTACTATTTTACGTGCTTTTACAGTTATGCAACTGTTGTTTTTTCTTTTCCCCACAACTACAATGGCACCTTTACATTTTTGAAGTCATCATCTGTGTTAAATTTCTCCCAACCTTCCTCTGGAGGGTGTTATGCTTGATTTTACTTTTCTTGTGAGTTCATTAGATTCATCCCCTCCTTTTTCCTAGCATCTGCAATATTTTGCAGCAATACTCCAGGGGTTGTAACCTTCTTGATTGATCATACCATTATCCATACATAATAGAATCTGGACCACAATATTTTCAACATTAATGTGAAAATAATGTAGAACTTGCATGAATTAGCATCTACTGGAAATGAAATTGGGCGTTTTCAATATTGGCACTCTTCTTAGAAGTAAACGTTAGTAATCATCATGAACTTGCATCAATTAGACCCCTGCTGATCCATCTGTGAAACTGTACCCCATCTGCTGATCCATCTTGATGCTCCCTATGTGTGTGTCTGTCTTTTTATCCAGTTAGAGAGGCAAGCCAAAGAAAAAGAAGATGCTCCATAGGTTGGAATGCATCAGGTATATTGGTGTTATTTAAGCTTACACAATCTCAGTTTACAAATGTTCAATAATTGCTAAAAGACATTGTAACTTGTTTACTATTGATTGTCGCATATTCCTTTCTTTTGCCATCTACAGGGCCCCAAATATAATCATATGTTCTCCAGGGCCTCCAATATAGATTTGTCTTTGAGGAGTGCTTCTCTAAGTGCATGGAGGATGTCTAGAGAATGAAGTAGCCGACTAAAAGTTATCCATTATCCAGGTAGGCATCCTATCTAGCCTACAAAGCAACAAATTAGTAGAATCTTAACATGTTGAATGGAAGCTAGGTGTTAGTGCTCCTAAGTAATTATCTATCAGCGGATACTACAACTCCAAAATCATTATGTATTTTCTGAATGAAAGCAATACTCTCTAGCATCTTTACTTATCTAAGCTCGCAATCTATGGTATATTTTTCATCATCACCTACTATTTGCCATGATATGATGTGTTTTAATATAGGGAGGCGTCAGATACATTATTCAAGGCTGGACGTGAGAGATCTTGATGTGTTCGTGCATGAAACCCAATGTCCTTATGAGTTATGATCTAGGTGGAAAACTTACTAATCCAGAAGGGGTAAAGAAGGTAGGACACTAAACTCTACATGCTTCGTTGTGGAATAGTTTTCTCATTACAACCAAAGTTCAATGTTCAAACAAAAGAATAGATGATGCCCTCTGCTAAGTTCACTCTTCACATAGAAAAATGGATGTTTCCATGTTCCAAAATGCCTCAAATTGCATTTACTAATTTGAATGTGAACTTCTTCCCTGCATTAGGTCTTCTTTGGAAAGAGTAATACATTAGTATTATGCATACTTTTTTTATTTCTACTGGAGATCTATATGTTGGCCTTTCTACTTTTACCTTTGAAGTGTGCTTAAAAGGTTGGTTTCCTGGTTCCACTTTAAGCTGTACGACTTGCCCAATTATCAATTTATAAGGTCTAATGCAGTTTGATACATTAATAGTTTGATACTCCTAAATTACTAGTTTGATACTCCTTTTTTTTGTATATTAATAGTTCCTTAGCAACTAACTTGATATTAATATGTATCTTAGCAAAGAGTAGCACAAGACACAATAGCTTATAAAGATGAGGAGTTGAGAGCTTGGTTTGCGCATGTGTATAAGAAATGACTCTGCAATCTAGTGCTAACCCTTCTCAACTGTGATGAGAAGATGAAATATTGGTTCTAAAGCTAAGAGAAAGAACATCTTCGCAAGAGGGCAACCCTGCTCAACCAAGTTAAGATTGTCTTGTTTATACTTTTTAATCCAACACATGCTCTTCTTCATGATGGTGCAACAACAACAAGAGCTCAAACGAAAGAAGAAGACAATACAGATGCTAAAAATGGCCGAGAAAGACACAACTCTTTCACAAAGATGTTAGTAGACCATTGAATCATTGATATATGTATATACTTTTCTTTGTACACATTGTGTAATAGGGGCAAGGTATATGTCCTCCCCATGTACATTTGACGCTTCATTATAAATGAAAGTAAGATTGTTGGCATAATGAGCATAACTTGTTCTAAATACTACAATTTTCTTACTAAAAGAGCTTGTATACTAACAAATTACACTATATATATATATATATATATATATATATATATATATATATATATATGAATAATCAAATTAAGCATATATGTATGTGTACTAAATGGCATAACATATGTAGCTAGATGCATAATCAACTACATATATATGTATATAGTAACTGCTGCCTTTCCCTACACATTAAATACAAATAAAATGTATTAACTTCATGTTTTTGCTACATACTGACTGCAAATGCAATTGTAGTCATACATTTAGCTATAATTACACTTACATTTAAACGTGTAAGGACAATATCTAGCTACACTTCTTATTACATATGAATTTGTAGCGAATGGATTATCTAACTACATATTTTTAAAATATAGTTAAAGGCTTTAGCTATACGAGCATATACTACAATTTGTATATGTAAAGAAATATGTAGTTAAATCCTTTAACTACAAAATATGGGGTTTTCGCTACAATTTTTATTTATAGTTAAAGACCATTTTTTTTTGTAGTGTATGTGTTATAACACATATTTATTTGAAGTTAGTTGGACTATATACACATATAGTATATATGTTTGCGTTCGTATTTTATCTATAGTTGATTTTTTTATCTAAAGATTTATTGTCAAGATTGCACTGATAAAGTTACCGACAAATGGCCACCTATAGTATATATGTTTGCGTTCGTATATTATCTATAGTTGATTTTTTTTATCTAAAGATTTATTGTCAAGATTGCACTGATAATGTTAATGAAAAATGGTTCGATTATCTATTAAAAACTTAGTATGACGCTCACACATGACAATTTGAGACCAAACTAAATCAAATAAAACTACAAATAAACAATTTAATTTAGTTTGATTTGAATTAATTAATTGTTTCATTTAGTTTGAAAATTTTCAAACTGATATGTATGATTTGATTTATAAATTTAGTAGTAAATCAAACTGTACCAAACTATATCCACCCTTATATTGTATGCATATTCTACAAACTTTATTTTATAGAGAACAATGGTAATGGTAGTTGTGATGTAACATATTTTATATGATACCGCTTATAGTGTATAGTATATTGACATATAATATTATGATTTTGGCTAAACTATACTCAAAACATTAATATTCATAGCAATAAATTTTTTTACACGTGTCTTTAATGAGAAATGAAAAATATAATTGTACAAGACATGTTGTCAATTGTTTTAAAACTTATTTTCTAATCTTTTTAAGGGGAAACTCATAAACTCTATTTTTTATGTATCTTTGTAATTCAACGGATGCCATGGAACTCAAGTTTCAACACTTACGTTAAACCAATCATGAAAAATGACCTTAGAAACATCAGTTCATAAGTTTTTCAGACCAGCTACAACAAACCAATAGGAACCTAATGAGAAGATTCTATATTATTCATGTTTGAGAATAGTAACACATAAATTGTAGCCGCGTGGTCAATGATAACCATGTTCAATTTTTCTTGCACGTGTTTATATTTCTTGTAAAGAGTTATACAACACGCCTATAACTGTCGTCACATTTTACAAAGTGTTGAATTCAACGTTCTAAAAAAAAGTTCCATTCGTCACTAGACATCGTAATGAATTACATTAAATATAGAAAATATATTTGCGGTAGTTAAATAGAACATTACTCAATAACATAGTGTGGCTAATACAGAAAATGCACACACACATTTCTGACTACTGCGTCATTTTACTAGTGACCATATATCAAGGAGTATGACATATTGTGT